>CM075756.1:12607577-12906438 GCA_037974335.1 Prionace glauca
TCACGTGCTCACTGTGTAGAACCCTACAGTGCAGAAACAGGCCCTTCGGCCCATCGAGTCTGCACCGAACACAATCCCACCCAGACCCTATCCCCATATCCCTACACATTTACCTGCTAATCCCTCTAACCTACACATCCCAGGACACTAAGGGGCAATTTTAGCATAGCCAATGAACCTAAAACCCGCACATCTTTGGACTGTGGGAGGAAACCGGAGCACCCGGAGAAAACCCACGCAGACACGAGGAGAATGTGCAAACTCCACACAGGCAGTGACCCGAGCCGGGAATCGAACCCAGGACCCTGGAGCTGTGAAGCAGCAGTGCTAACCACTGTGCTATTGTGTTTAACACCGTGAGCGACTCAACTTCATCCAGTACATGAACTGGGCTTTTGTTTATTAAGATAAACAGAGGCCAGTGGGCATTGTTACCCTGCGGAGGTTGTCACCCTTTTGAGAACATAAAACACTACCGCACAAACAGGCCCTTCGGCCCACAAGTTGAGCCGATCATATCCCTACCTACCAGGCCCATCTATAACCCCCAATTCCATTAGATCCCATATACTCATCCAGAAGTCTTTTAAAAGACCCCAGCGAGTTCGCCTCTACTACCACCGCTGATTCCATTCACTCACCACCCTCCGAGTGAAAAACTTACCCCTGACATCACTTCTGTACTTTCCTCCCCGCACCTAAATCTGTGTCCTCTCGTAGCGACCATTTCAACCCGGGGAAATAGCCTCTGAGAGTCCACCCTATCTATTCCTCTCAACATTTTATAAACTTCTATCAGGTCGCCTCTCAACCTTCGCCTCTCTAGGGAAAAGAGTCCCAGCTCCCTCCACCTATCTTCATAAGGCATGCCTCCCAGTCCAGGCAACATCCTTGTAAATCTCCTCTGCACCCTTTCAATAGCTTCCACGTCCTTCCTATAGTGAGGCGACCAGAACTGAGCACAATACTCCAAGTGAGGCCTGACAAGGGTCTTACAAAGTAACGTCATACGCCCCAACAAAGGAAGATCTTGCCTTACAATCTGTTAAAAGCGTTGGGGGCGGGGGGGGGGGGGGGGGGGGGGGGGGGGGGGGGGAGGCTGCGGACTGTGCTCCAGTTTAAACTGGGTGAGATATCTCAGAGACTGCGTTCCCCTTTGAGGGGGAGAGCGCACTGGCGGCGATTTAACCTGAGGGGCACTACACCTCGGGCCAGGGCTAAGATTGGCAAGGAGGGGCCTTCACAGATAACGCAATGGGAATCGAACCCGCGTATTTGCTCTGTATCACTAACCAGCCAGAAGTCTGGCAACACCTGGTTAAAGTCTATCCAGTTTATTTGATAGTAAACACAGGCTTTCGAAAACGCTGTTCCTTCGCCAGGTGTACATAAAACATAGAACCCTACAGTGCAGAAACAGGCCCTTCGGCCCATCGAGTCTGCACCGAACACAATCCCACCCAGACCCTATCCCCATATCCTTACACATTTACCTGCTAATCCCTCTAACCTACACATCCCAGGACACTAAGGGGCAATTTTAGCATAGCCAATGAACCTAACCCGCACATCTTTGGACTGTGGGAGGAAACCGGAGCACCCGGAGAAAACCCACGCAGACACGAGGAGAATGTGCAAACTCCACACAGACAGTGACCCGAGCCGGGAATCGAACCCAGGACCCTGGAGCTGTGAAGCAGCAGTGCTAACCCACTGTGCTACCGTGCCGCCCCCGTGTGTGGGAAGTTTCCTTCTACAAGAACTTTCCACAAGAACTTTCCAATCGCCCAGCGAAGGAACAGTGTTTCCAAAAGCTTGTGTTTGCTACCAAATAAACCTGTTGGACTTTAACCTGGTGTTGCGAGACTTCTTACTGTGTTTACCCCAGTCCAACGTCTCCACATCATCACTAACCAGCCAGCCAACTGAGCTAAACCAACCCTGCATTACAGACTCGGACGCAGGTTACTCCTGAAGACACACAGGCCAGGCTGTTATGTACCCACTAACTGAATACTTAAGCATCAGTGAGCCCAAAGGCAGCCTCAACACCTATCTCCGTCGCTGGCAAACTACCCACTGAGGCTGTAGTTTAAGATGCAGTTAGATAGGCACATGAGTGAAACGAGAATGGAGGGATATGGTAGGGGATATTAAATAGGGTTAAACCTCGGGAGACACCGAAAGGCAGGCTGTAAGATTAATATTTTTGTCTTTATTCCACAGGTGGAGGTCCACCTCGTGTCAAACGAGGGGCATTCACACGGCAGGTCGTGCCTGGGCTGCTCTTGGAAGTTCCAGGAGTGGCCTCGAACTTCATGTCGGTGTGTGTGCTTGATCCTGGACCGGTAGATGGGCGCCGCAACAGCTCAGTGACTAGCACTGCTGGCTGTGCAGGCACATGGATTTGGGCCTGTGTCTGTGGGAGTTTGCGCATTCTCCCTGTGGTTGCGTGGGTTTCCTCCGGGCGCTCCGGTTTCCTCCCACACCCCAAAGATGTGCTCTCAGGCTAATCGGTTTTTACCAAATTGACACTATCTTCCCTGAATCTGACTGAGTAGGGTTCCATTCATAGATATGCAGGGTAGAATAGGTGCAGGGTGATGTGGCGGCGCGGGCTCGTTGGGCCGAAGGGCCTGTTTCCCGTGCTGGGTTGTTCTTTGTTCTTTAACACGCTGGTGATTTTGATTTGGATTGATTTATTATTGTCAGTAAGAGTGCTGTCTCCACAAGTTAGAACCACTGACAACAGGCTGTGACCTGCTCCGGAGGGGGAGAAAACACAGAGTTGGAGAGAAACACATCCTTCATGTTGTTTTTCGGTTTGAGAAGAGAATTGGAGGAGGGAAATCATAGATCCTGAACAAATACACCCCAAAGTGATAATCCTGACAGCAACAGTTCAAATTCATGTGTGTGTGTCTGCAAATCACACTTTTACGTGTTTGTCTATGTGTGTGTGTGTCCTTGCAAAATCAATTATATATGTCTGTGTGTGTGTGTCTGTGTGTTTGTGTGTGTGTGTGTGGGTCTGTGTGTTTGTATGTGTCTGTGTGTGTGTGAGTGTGTGTGGGTCTGTGTGTTTGTGTGTGTCTGTGTTTCTGTGTCTGTGTGTGTGTCTGTCTGTCTGTGTGTGTGACTGTGTGTTTGTGTGTGTCTGTGTTTCTGTGTCTGTGTGTGTCTGTGTGTGTGTTTGTGTGTCTGTCTGTCTGTGTGTGTGTCTGTGTGTTTGTGTGTGTCTGTGTGTGTCTGTGTCTGTGTGTCTGTGTGTGTGTGTCTGTGTGTGTTTGTGTGTGTGTGTGTGGGTCTGTGTGTGTGTCTGTGTGTGTCTGTGTTTCTGTATCTGTGTGTGTCTGTGTGTTTGTGTGTGTGTGTCTGTCTGTCTGTGTGTGTGTGTCTGAGTGTGTGTGTGTGTGTGTGTTTGTGTGTGTGTCTGTGTGTGTGTGTGTCTGTGTGTGTGTGTGTGTTTGTGTGTGTGTGTCTGTGTTTGTGTGTGTGTCTGTGTTTCTGTGTGTGTGTGTGTGTCTGTGTCTATGTGTGTGTTTGTGTGTGTTTGTGTGTGTGTGCGCCTCATGTGCACACTCATGTGTCTATGTATGTCTTTGCAATCATGTGTGCGTGCATGTCTCTTACGTGTCCTTGCAAATGATGTGTGCGTGTGTGTGTATGTGTCTCTGTAAATCATGTGTGCTGGCGTGTCTTTTTGATTTGGTTTATTAATGTCACGTATGAACACACATTGAAAAGTATTGTTTCTTGAGCGCTATACAGACAAAGCATACTGTCCATAGAGAAGGAAAGGAGAGAGTGTAGAATGTAGTGTTACAGTCACAGCGAGGGTGTAGAGAAAGATCAATTTAGTGCAAGGTAAGTCCATTCAAAAGTCTGACAGCAGCAGGGAAGAAGCTGTTCTTGAGACTGTTGGTATGTGATCTCAGGCTTTTTATCTTTTTCCCAATGGAAGAAGGCGGAACAGAGAATGTCCGGGGTGTGTGGGGTCCTTAATTATTCCGGCTGCTTTCCCGAGGCAGCGGGAAGTGTAGACAGAGTCAATGGATGGGAGGCTGGTTTCTGTGATGGATTGGGCTATATCCATGACTCTTTGTAGTTTTTTTGCGGTCTTGGGCAGAGCAGGAGCCCATACCAAGCTGTGATACAACCAGAAAGAATGCTTTCTATGGGGCATCTGTAAAAGTTGGTGAGAGTCGTAGCGGACATGCCAAATTTCCTTAGTCTTCTGAGAAAGTAGAGGTGTTGGTGGGTCTTTCTTAACTATAGTGTCGGCCTGGGGGGGGGGGGGACCAGGACAGGTTGTTGGTGATCTGGACACCTAGAAATTTGAAGTTCTTGACCCTTTCTACTTGGTCCCCGTTGATGTAGACAGGGGCATGTTCTCCATTACACTTCCTGAAGCCGATGACAATCTCCTTTGTTTTGTTGACATTGAGGGAGAGATTATTGTTGCCGCACCAGTTCACCAGGTTCTCATTCCTGTTCTCTGTCTCGTCATTGTTTGAGATCCGACCCACTGCGGTGATGTCGTCAGCAAACTTGAAAATCGAATTGGAGGGGAACTTGGCCGCACAGTCATGGGTGTACAAGGAGTATAGTCGGGGGCTGAGAACACAGCCTTGTGGGGCACCGGTGTTGAGGATGATCGAGGAGGAGGTGTTGTTGCCTATCCTGACAGACTGTGGTCTGTGAGTTAGGAAGTTCAGGATCCGGTCACAGAGGGAGGTACTGAGGTCCAGGCCCTGGAGTTTGGAGATGAGTTTTGTGGGAATAATGGTGTTGAAGGCTGAGCTGTAGTCAAAAAATAGGAGTCTGACATATGTGTCCTTGTTATCTAAGTGTTCCCGGGTTGAGTTCAGGGAGATGGCATCTGTTGTAGACCTATTACAGCGATGGGTGAACTGTAGTGGATCCAGATAGTCCGGGAAGCTGGAATTGATCCGTTGCATGACTAACCTTTTGGAGCACTTCATAATGATGGATGTCAGAACCACTAGCCAATAGTCATGGCCCCCCCCTCCCTCCCCTACCCTCTAAATGCCTCCCCTTCCCAATTTCCTGAGCACCCCACGCCAGCTAGCCCACTCCTGGGGCACGGAGGAGGTGGGAAATCGAATTCTGACCGATATCCCAAAACCACACCGGATACAGTGGATGAGGTGGGAAGCAAGTTGGCAAAAGTCATCGGAAGGATGGGGACATGGAGCACATTCCATACAAATTTCCTGGAATGATAAGGCATGGGGACATGGTGACACAGTGGGAATGTCACTGGGCTAGTAATCCAGAGGCCCAGGCTAAAATCCTGGGGAAACTAGGTTCAAATCCCAACATGGTTGAATTTGAATTCAATTGTTTAGTTTGAAAAATGTATTGGTTAGCTCGATAAAACCTGGAATTGAAAGTTGTCTCAGTAATGATGACCATGAAACCATCACCCATTGTTGTAAAAACCCATCTGGTTCACTAATGTCCTTTAGGGAAGGAAATCTGCCTTCCTCACCCTGTCTGGCCCACGCGTGACTGTTAGAAAAATTCAAATTACTCTGGGATTTAGTTTACCAGAACTGAGTGGGTTAACTTTGGAAAAGAATTAAAGACTTGTCTGAAAAACATTACAGAGGTCTGCGTGGAAACACATATCGTACATTAAACATGTACTTTGGATATAAATACGTGTTTCCGATTTGATTGTTGTACACTTTGGCCAAAATGCAGGCTACCTCAAAGCATAATGGGATAAAATCTCGCTAAGCAGAACCACATTCCTTTAGAACAATGCGGGCACAGGGAACAATCTGTTCTCAGCATAGGTCAGTGAAAGTATAGATCAACAGATTCCAAAATGAAAAGGACTATTCATTTTCACTCATCAAAGAGATGGGACACCTTTGATTGTATAATTTGCATAATAGGGGTTGCTGAGAGATGGGGGGGTGGGGTGAATGTTACCTTTAAACTCTATAATCATTACAGGAGTTGCTCGGAGATCAGAGGGAAGAAGATTCTGGATTGTACTGATTGTACTAGTTTAGGAGTCGGGAGGTAATGCTGCAACTTTATAAGACCCTTGTCAGGCCTCACTTGGAGTATTGTGCTCAGTTCTGGTTGCCTCACTATAGGAAGGATGTGGAAGCTATTGAGAGGGCGCAGAGGAGATTTACAAGGATGTTGCCTGGATTGGGAGGCAGGCCTTGTGAGGATAGGTTGAGGGAGCTGGGACTCTTCTCCCAGGAGAGACAAAGGTTGAGAGGCGACCTGATAGAGGTTTATAAGACGTTGAGAGGAATGGATAGGGTGGATTCTCAGAGGCTATTTCCCAGGGCTGAAATGGTCGCTATGAGAGGACATGGGTTTAAGGTGCTGGGGAGCAGGTACAGAGGAGATGTTAGGGGTAAGTTTTTCACTCAGAGGGTGGTGAGTGAATGGAATCGGTGATGGTGGTGGAGGCGAACTTGCTGGAGTCTTTTAAAAGACTTCTGGATGAGTACATGGGATCTAATGGGATTGGGGGTTATAGATATGTCTATGGCTTGGTAGGTATAGAAATGATCGGCGCAACTTGTGGGCCGAAGGGCCTGTTTGTGTTGTAGTGTTCTATGTTCGAATAAACTCCCATGTTGTCAGAGGGCAGGGTGTAGTTGGAATATATTAACAATGATTGATCTGTACTAATGATGATTGGTTCCTATCCAGCGATAGGCGGGAATAGCTAACTTTGGGAATGTATAATTAAGTAGGGGGATTGAATTTAGGAGTCGCAGCGTTATGTTGCAACTGTACACAACTCTGGTGCGGCCGCACTTGGAGTACTGTGTGCAGTTCTGGTCCCCACTTTACAGGAAGGATGTGGAGGCTTTGGAGAGGGTGCAGAAGAGGTTTACCAGGATGTTGCCTGGTATGGAGGGGAGATCCTATGAGGAGAGACTGAGAGATTTGGGGTTGTTTTCGCTGGAAAGAAGGCGGCTAAGAGGGGACCTTATTGAAAAATATAAGATGATTAGAGGTTTAGAGAGGGTAGATAGTGATAGCCTTTTTCCTAGGATGGAGAAAGCTAGCACAAGGGGGCACGATTTTAAATTAAGGGGGGGTAGTTATAGGACTGATGTCAGGGGTAGGTTCTTTACCCAGAGGGTGGTGAGGGATTGGAATGCCCTGCCAGCTGCAGTTGTAAATGCGCCTAGTTTGGGGGCGTTTAAGAGATCCGTGGATAGGTTTATGGACGAAAAGGGATTGGTTTAGGTTAGTGGGTCATTGTTTTGTAACTGGTCGGCGCAAAATCGTGGGCCGAAGGGCCTGTTCTGCGCTGTAATGTTCTATGTTCTATGTTGAAAAAAACATGATGAGCTCCATAACTCGCAGTCAGACTGATATTTTCCCCCAGCGCCTGCTGGTCAATAAAAAGATATCTCTTTAACCCGGAGACTGTCTTCACGAGTCTTTGTATCTGCTAAAACTCTGGCAATACTTGAACCCAAGCTACAAAGGCCCCAGATCCACAGCAATGGGGTTGACTCTCAGTTGCCCTCTGAAGCAAACGGTTCTGCTGGTGGGCAATTAGAGATTGGCAATGATTGAGAATTAGAAGAGGGAGGGGAGATCTTGTAGGACCATATAAGATTATGAAGGGGATAGGCTGATTGGTGTTAACAAATTGTCCCTAAATTAGGCGTCCCTCGATCTGGTTCTAATTCTCTAAATTTGCACCCCTTTATAGTCTCCTCCAATAGGCGTAGACAAAGGTCATAGGTAGAGGAGGGCACTCACAATGTTAAGATGGCGGCGCGGGCTCGTTGGGCCGAAGGGCCTGTTTCCTGTGCTGTGTTGTTCTTTGTTCTTTGAATAGATATAAGATAGCAGCAGGGAAGTTATTTCCACTGGTGGGTGGAACTAGAACTAGGGGGGCACGGCCTCAAAATAAGGGGGAGCAGATTTCGGACTGAGTTGAGGAGGAACTTCTTCACACAAAGGGTTGTGAATCTGTGGAGTTCCCTGCCCAGTTGGGACTCCCTCACTAAATGTTTTTAAGGCAAGGATAGATAGATTTTTGAACAGTAAAGGAATTAAGGGTTATGGTGAGCGGGCGGGTAAGTGGAACTGAGTCCACGAAGAGATCAGCCACGATCTTATTGACTGGTGGAACAGGCTCAAGGGACTGAATGGCCTACTACTCCTAGTTCTTATGTTCTTATAAATGTTATGATGTGGAGATGCCAGTGCCGGACTGGGGTGAACACAGTAAAAAGCCTCACAACACCAGGTTAAAGTCCAACCAGTTTATTGGATATTAAACCCACAAGCTTTCGGAAACGCTGTTCCTTCGTCAGGTATGTGGAAGGTTTATAAATGTTGCCAGCAATGTCCACACCTCATAAAAGAACTTAAAAAGTCAACCAGGGATAAGAATGTTTTGGATCTTGTGGTGTTTAATGAGATTAGTTTAATTTGTCCTCTCCAGCTAAGGGATGGGAAAGAGTGATCATAATATCATAGAGTTTCATATTAAACTTGAGACGACATTATTCCATTGAAACTATGTTTTGAAATTAAATTAAAATGGCACAGATTTGGGGGATGCGTAATCTAAAACTGATTAAAATGTATGGAACAGCGCCAAACATTTGAAGAAATAAGTCAAAATTTTTAAAATGTGACAATAATGTGTCTTTAAGAAATGCATTCTTTTTATCTTCCTTGTGAGGGGTATGTTTAAAATTCAGCTCTTGTTTAAATGGTGTGGGTTCATCTGCTCCAGGCAGCCCACATGCTGAGAATGCAGAGGAATAATTCATCCTAGATCATGTGGTATTTGTTTTAATCTGAGCTAATGCAGTTTTGTTTATTTTTTTTGGGTTGTCCCGTGGGATTTCAGAGTAGGGTTTGATTTGGTTGATTGACAGAGTCTTGTGCTAAGGGAAGGAGCTACACTTGCAGGGAGACAGGTTTTCTATTTGGGTCTGCAAAGAGTGGGAACTCTTTACTCTCACTACAGACTGGTGTTTGGGACTTGCTAAAAATTAGGTATCTCTCTCAAGAGGTGGCCAGGAGGTTCAAAGACCAATAGAATCATAGAACCCTACGGTGTAGAAAGAGGCCCTTCGGCCCATCGAGACTGCACCGACCACAATCCCACCCAGGTCCTATCCCCATATCCCTACATATTTTACTCGCTAATCCCTCTAACCTACACATCTCAGGACACTAAGGGGAATTTTAGCATGACCAATCAACCTAACCCGCATATTTTTGGACTGTGGGAGGAAACCAGAGCACCCGGAGGAAACCCACGCAGACACAAGGAGAATGTGCAAACTCCACACAGACAGTGACCCAAGCCAGGAATCGAACCCGAGTCCCTGGCGCTGTGAAGCAACAGTGTTAACCACTGTGCTACCGTGCTGCCCCATGTACCAGCGCACACACCAGTTGCTTGCTAACTGATTTTGAAGAGGAGTTTAAGTCTATAAGAGGAATATTCCTTTAATTGGGGCTAGTAGAGATAAGTTAGCAGTTAAGAATCCTATCTTGTCATTTTTATGTATCTCAATTGGTAAAAGTTGCGCTAATTCTTTTTGTTATAGTTAAACGGTATTGTTACATAGAGTTTGTTTCGATAAAAGCTTCCTAGTGGGTCAATAAGATCATACCTGGAGTGAAACAATTTAGCCTCACACTAATGCCAAAATCAGAAACAGTTAGGGTCTAGTCTAACTTCATAATGCACCTCAGAGTTTCTGATCTGGTCGCTAACAAATGAAATTGTTTTGTTGAGAAATAAAAATGCTATCAGAGAAGTAGTCGCTGGATTCCGGGGAAGTGCCGGAAGATTGGAAAACGGCTAATGTTACGCCGTTGTTTAAGAAGGGTGGCAGGCAAAAGGCGGGGAATTATAGGCCGGTTAGTTTAACGTCTGTGGTAGGTAAAATGTTAGAAACCGTCATTAAGGAGGAAATAGCGAGGCATCTTGAGGGGAATTGCTTGATAGGGCGGACGCAACACGGTTTCATTAAAGGGAAGTCGTGTCTGACAAATTTACTGGAGTTCTATGAGGATGTGTCTAGGGCAGTGGATGGAGGAGAGCCGGTGGATGTGGTCTTTCTGGATTTTCAGAAGGCGTTTGACAAGGTACCTCACAAGAGGTTATTGCAGAAGGTCAGGGGACATGGAGTTGGGGGTAGGGTGTTAGCGTGGATAGAGGATTGGTTGTCAAATAGGAGGCAGAGAGTGGGGGTCAATGGATGCTATTCGGATTGGCGGTTGGTGACTAGTGGGGTGCCCCAGGGGTCGGTGCTGGGGCCTCAGCTATTTACCATTTATATAGATGATCTGGAGGAGGGAACCGAGTGCAGGGTGTCGAAATTTGCTGATGACACCAAGATTGGGGGAAAGGCAAATTGTGCGGAGGGTGTGGAGAGTCTGCAGAAGGATCTAGATAGGCTGGGCGAATGGGCCAGGAAATGGCAAATGGAATTTAATGTTGGCAAGTGTGAGGTGGTCCACTTTGGTAGGAGGAATGGTAGGAAGGACTATTACTTACGGGGCGAAAAACTGCAGCAGGTGACGGTGCAGAGGGACCTCGGGGTCCTTGTGCATGAGTCGCAAAAACCCAGCTTGCAGGTGCAGCAGGTGGTCAGGAAGGCGAATGGGATGCTGGCCTTCATAGCGAAGGGGATTGAATATAAAAGTAGGGAGGTCTTGCTGCAGCTGTACAGGGCATTGGTGAGGCCGCAGCTGGAGTACTGTGTGCAGTTTTGGGCGCCGCACCTGCGCAAGGATGTTTTGGCCCTGGAGGGAGTGCAGAGGAGGTTTACTCGGCTGATACCGGAGTTGAGGGGATTGAGCTATGAGGAGAGGCTGAATAAACTAGGCTTGTACTCGTTAGAGTTTAGAAGAATGAGGGGAGATCTCATTGAGACGTATAAGATGATGAATGGGATGGATAGGATAGAGGTGGAGAGACTGTTCCCGCTCAAAAAAGACAGTAGGACTAGGGGGCACAGCCTCAAGATAAAGGGGGGGCGGTTTAGAACAGAGTTGAGGAGGAACTTCTTCACTCAAAGGGTGGTGAATCTCTGGAATTCTCTGCCCGTTGAAGTGGTGGAGGCTGCCTCGCTAAATATTTTTAAGAAACGGGTTGATGGGTTTTTGATAAGAGAAGGGATTAAGGGTTATGGGGAGAGGGTGGGAAGGTGGAACTGAGCCACGACAGATCAGCCATGATCTTATTGAATGGCGGGGCAGGCTCGAAGGGCCAGATGGCCTACTCCTGCTCCTATTTCTTATGTTCTTATGTTCTTATGTTCTGTGGCTATTAGACCATGATAACATTTAGATTTAAAGAAGGGGATTTTAATTTTATGAAGCATTAGAGCAAGCCTGAGGATTAGGAGAGATTTGGAAACCAGTAACCGATGACCCAAAAGTGAACGAAAAAAAGAACCAATATCTCGGCAAATAGGCAAGAACAAGAAAAAAAGATTAGAACCCTACAGTGCAGAAACAGGCCCTTCGGCCCATCGAGTCTGCACCGAACACAATCCCACCCAGACCCTATCCCCATATCCCTACACATTTTACCTGCTAATCCCTCTAACCTACACATCCCAGGACACTAAGGGGCAATTTTAGCATAGCCAATGAACCTAACCCGCACATCTTTGGACTGTGGGAGGAAATCGGAGCACCCGGAGAAAACCCACGCAGACACGAGGAGAATGTGCAAACTCTATTCTAAGAGTTTTTTTTTACAGTTTTGTCAAAAGGTGGGAGAGTATCAAAAGGGAATGTTGATCCTTTATGAGCCGAGGCAGGAGTAATTATAATGAGGAGAAAAGGGAAATCATGGGGATGTTAAATGAAGATTTTGTATCTGTCTTCCGGGGTAGGAGAGACTAAAAGCATCTCAAAATGAGTGGGGGACCGAGGGGTTCAGGATGGTGAGGGTTTAAAGTTAAAGCTTATTTATTAGTCACAGGTAGGCTTACATTCACACTACACTGAAGTTACTCTGAAAAATCCCGTAGTTGCCATACTCGGGCACACTGAGGGAGAATTTAGTATGGCCAATCTGCCTAACATATCGTAGGGCTGCGGAAGGAAACCAGAGCACCCGGAGGAAACCCACGCAGACACGGAGAGAATGTGCAAACTCTACACATACGGTGACCCGAGCCGGGAATCGAATCCCGGATCCCTGGCACTGTGAGGCAACACCGTACCGCCTGGTTATTAATAGCAATAGAGAAAACGTACTGGAGAAAATAACGGGACTAAAGCCCAACTAATCCCATGGTCACAATAGTCAAAATCTGTGGCTTCTGAGCACAGTAGATACATCGGATGTGATCTGGGATTAGATTCTGGATTAGAAGTTGTCACTGTTGGTCAAGGAATCCATGTCTTTTCTACGCATGAGACAGGGTCAGAAAATTATAATTTACCGTAAGTGACACAAATAAAAACTAAATATATCTTTCCCCCGAACAAGATCAAGCTGCACACATTCCCAGAAATAAACTGTGACGTCAGACACAAATGTTTTTCTATTTTAATCTCTCTGAGATGCAAGTTGTTGATTGTTGGAGTTCTCCCAGTTACACAGCGTCCCTGTGCTACAGGAACTTGAACTTGAAATGCCAGGAATGGGGAAAACTTGCCTTTATTAATACAACGTTTGAAAATTGGCCACACATTGAAAATTTCTGTGTGTGGAAAAGATGAAGCGGTTGGGACTTTAATCCATTGGGGTTTATAGAATCCCTACAGTTCAGGAGGCCATTTAGCCCATTGAGTCTGTACTGGCTCGATCAGCATCTTACCCAGGCCCGCTTTCGAGTATACAACAACTCTCCCACCCAGACCGATCCCCTCCAATTCCTGTACATTTAGCATGGCCAATCCATCTAACCTGCATATCTTTGGACACTAAGGGGCAATTTAGCATGGCCAATCCACCTAACCCGCACATCTTTGGACACTAAGGGGCAATTTAGCATGGCCAATCCACGTAACCTGCACATCTTTGGACTCTAAGGGGCAATTTAGCATGGCCAATCCACCTAACCTGCACATCTTTGGACACTAAGGGGCAATTTAGCATGGCCAATCCACGTAACCTGCACATCTTTGGACACTAAGGGGCAATTTAGCATGGCCAATCCACCTAACCCGCACATCTTTGGACTGCGGGAGGAAACTGGAGCACCCCAAGGAAACCCACGCAGACATGGGGAGACATGAAGAGCAGAAGGATCTCGGGGTCCGGGTCCACAGGACTCTTAAATCGGCCTCGCAGGTGGTCAAGAAGGCGTATGGTGTACTGGCCTTCATTAATCGAGGGATTGAGTTTAGGAGTCGGGAGGTAATGCTGCAACTTTATAAGAACCTTGTCAGGCCTCATTTAGAGTACTGTGCGCAGTTCTGGTCGCCTCACTATAGGAAAGATGTAGAAGCTATTGAGAGGGTACAGAGGAGATTTACAAGGATGTTGCCTGGATTGGGAGGCATGCCTTATGAAGATAGGTTGAGGGAGCTGGGACTCTTTTCCCTGGACAGATGAAGGTTGAGAGGCGACCTGATAGAAGTTTACAAAACGTTGAGAGGAATAGATAGGGTGGACTCTCAGAGGCTATTTCCCCGGGTTGAAATGGTCGCTACGAGAGGACACAGATTTAAGGTACAGGGAGGGAAGTTCAGAAGTGATGTTAGGGGTAAGTTTTTCACTCAGAGTGTGGTGAGTGAATGGAATCGGCTGCTGTCAGTGGTTGTGGAGGCGAACTCGCTGGGGTCTTTTAAAAGACTTCTGGATGAGTATATGGGGTTTAATGAGATTGAGGGTTATAGATAGGTCTGTAGGTTGGTAGGTGTTGATGTGATCGGCGCAACTCGTGGGCCGAAGGGCCTATTTGTGCTGTAGTGTTCTATGTTCTAACGTGCAGACTCCACGCAGACAGTGACAGTGAGGCTGGAATTGAACCCGGGTCCCCGGCGCTGTGAGGCAGCAGTGCTAACCCACTGTGCCACCGTGCTGCCCCACATGGGTTGCGTGAGGAATGGGTTGTATTATGTTTAGAACATAGAACCATAGAACCCTACAGTGCAGAAACAGGCCCTTCGGCCCATCGAGTCTGCACCGAACACAATCCCACCCAGACCCTATCCCCATATCCCTACACATTTTACCTGCTAATCCCTCTAACCTACACATCCCAGGACACTAAGGGGCAATTTTAGCATAGCCAATGAACCTAACCCGCACATCTTTGGACTGTGGGAGGAAACCGGAGCACCCGGAGAAAACCCACGCAGACACGAGGAGAATGTGCAAACTCCAGACAGGCAGTGACCCGAGCCGGGAATCGAACCCAGGACCCTGGAGCTGTGAAGCAGCAGTGCTAACCACTGTGCCACCGTGCTGCCCCACTTGGGTTGCGTGAGGAATGGGTTGTATTATGTTTACCCAATAACATGCTCATCGCTACAGCACGATAGAGGCAATCATTTTCTCTCCAGAGTTTAAAAAACATCTCTTCATCCTGTGTAACTAGATACTGTTTTCATACTGGATTAAACTTCCCACTGCCGTCGGCTAAATATAAACACATAATCTCCCCACTGTTTGGAGATTGTAAAGGAAACTCTCGTAAAACAGATCTTCAATGGAAACACAATTTAACTTCTTTGACGTAAATTGAATTAAATTATCCGTGTTTCCGTTCTCAATATTAAGCCCGCCCTATAACAAGGATCTATCATGTTACGTGGAGTCTATAGTCCTGTAATTACTATTTCAAACTGTCCGATTCCGTGCACCAGACCTCCTGTGAGAGCTCACGTACCCACCGCCACTGCGGACGTCAACACTCCTTGACTTGGGAACAGTCACACCTCCACAACACGGCATCAGGTCCTGGACTGACTCCAGGGTCTGAGCACAATGGAATCAAGGCTGACACTGCAGAGACCTTTCGGCCCGCCTTGTCCATGCTGGACCCAGGACACCCAGGGTGCCCTTCCCAATCCCGCCTTCCTGCACCCGGCCCACAGCCCCGTAGCTTAAGGCAGTTTTTCTACGTTCTGTGGCCTAGTAGGGAGGGACGTGTTCGGAACAACTTGTGGGCCGAAGGGCCTGTTTGTGCTGTCGTTCATCTACGTTCTCGATCCAGGTAATTTTTAAATGAGTTTAGGGTCTCTGCCTCCACCACCAACTCAGATTCCAGACACCCACTACCCTCTGCGTGAAGAAGTCCTTCCTCCTGTCCTCTCCAGGCCTGCTGCCACTTAACTTGAATCTACGTACCTGGTTCTAGACCTCTCCACCAAGGGAAATAATCTTATTCCATAAAAGTCAACCCCACCAATTTTGGTCTAATCAGATCCTAATTTTTCATCCACCCCATGTAAAAGCTGACCCTGGTTTTTCAAGAGTCAAAGTCCAAATCATTCTAAACCTCTACGTATAACACTGGAGACGTGATTTAATTTCATTCGAAATATATCAAATGTATAACATAGAACTCTACAGCACAAACAGGCCCTTCGGCCCACAAGTTGCACCCATCATATCCCTACCTACCAGGCCTATCTATAACCCTCAATCCCATTAAACCCCATATACTCATCCAGAAGTCTTTTAAAAGACCCCAGTGAGTTCGCCTCTACCACCACCGATGACGGCAGCCGATTCCACTCACTCAACACCCTCTGGGTGAAAAACTAACCCCTGACATCTCCTCTGTACCTGCTCCACCTAACCTGCACATCTTTGGACACTATGGTGCAATTTGGTATGGCCAATCCACCTAGGGATCTAGGGCGTCATGGTGGCACAGTGGTAATCACTGCTGCCTTACAGCAGTGACCCAGGTTCAAAGCCCAGCTTGGGTCACTGACTGTGTGGAGTCTGAACATTTCCCGTGTCTGCATGGATTTCCTCCGGGTGCTCTGGTTTCCACCCACAGTCCAAAGATGTTGTAGATTAGGTGGATTGGCCTTCCTAAATTATACCATAGTGTCCAAAGATGTGCAGGTTAGGTGGATTGGCCATGCTAAATTGTCCCTTAGTGTCCAAAGATGTGTAGGTTAGGTGGATTGGCCATGCTAAATTGTCCCTTAGTGTCCAAAGATGTGTGGGTTAGATGGATTGGCCATGCTAAATTGTCCCTTAGTGTCCAAAGATGTGCAGGTTAGGTGGATTGGCCATGCTAAATTGCCCCTTAGTGTCCAAAGATGTGCAGGTTAGGTGGATTGGCCATGCTAAATTGCCCCTTAGTGTCCAAAGATGTGTAGGTTAGGTGGATTGGCCATGCTAAATTGTCCCTTAGTGTCCAAAGATGTGTGGGTTAGATGGATTGGCCATGCTAAATTGTCCCTTAGTGTCCAAAGATGTGCAGGTTAGGTGGATTGGCCATGCTAAATTGCCCCTTAGTGTCCAAAGATGTGTAGGTTAGGTGGATTGGCCATGCTAAATTGCCCCTTAGTGTCCAAAGATGTGTGGGTTAGATGGATTGGCCATGCTAAATTGTCCCTTAGTGTCCAAAGATGTGTGGGTTAGATGGATTGGCCACGCTAAATTGCCCCTTAGTGTCCAAAGATGTGTAGATTAGGTAGATTGGCCATGCTAAATTGTCCCTTAGTGTCCAAAGATGTGCAGGTTAGGTGGATTGGCCAAGCAAAATTGCCCCTTAGTGTCCAAAGATGTGTAGATTAGATAGATTGGCCATGCTAAATTGCCCCTTAGTATCCAAAGATGTGTAGGTTAGGTGGATTGGCCATGCTAAATTGCCCCTTAGTATCCAAAGATGTGTAGGTTAGGTGGATTGGCAATGCTAAATTGCCCCTTAGTGTCCAAAGATGTGCAGGTTAGGTGGATTGGCCATGCTAAATTGTCCCTTAGTATCCAAAGATGTGTAGGTTAGGTGGATTGGCCATGCTAAATTGCCCCTTAGTGTCCAAAGATGTGTAGGTTAGATGGATTGGCTATGCTAAATTGTCCCTTAGTATCCAAAGATGTGTAGGTTAGGTGGATTGGCCATGCTAAATTGTCCCTTAGTATCCAAAGATGTGTAGGTTAGGTGGATTGGCTATGCTAAATTGCCCCTTAGTGTCCAAAGATGTGCAGGTTAGGTGGATTGGCCATGCTAAATTGTCCCTTAGTATCCAAAGATGTGTAGGTTAGGTGGATTGGCCATGCTAAATTGTCCCTTAGTATCCAAAGATGTGCAGGTTAGGTGGATTGGCCATGCTAAATTGCCTCTTAGTGTCCAAAGATGTGTAGGTTAGGTGGATTGGCCATGCTAAATTGTCCCTTAGTATCCAAAGATGTGTAGGTTAGGTGGATTGGCCATGCTAAATTGTCCCTTAGTGTCAGGAGGATTAATGGGATAAATGCGCAGGGTTATGGCTATGGGTGGGGTTGTTGTTGATGCAAGCTCGATGGGCTGAATAGCCTCCTTCTGCACTGCAGGGATCATTCGATTCTATCCTTGGACTGTCCTGGCTCCCTGGAGGCAGCAGTACTAACCCCCCGTGCTGCCACTGACCGCGCGCCGCTGTATTGAAGCAAAGTGCTCGTCTCATAGAACATAGAACATTACAGCACATACAGGCCCTTCGGCCCTCGAGTTGCGCCGATCACATCAACCCCACCAATCTATAGACCTATCTATAACCCCCAATCCCATTAAACCCCATATACTCATCCAGAAGTCTTTTAAAAGACCCCAGCGAGTTCGCCTCCACCACCGATGACGGCAGCCGATTCCATTCACTCACCACCCTCTGAGTGAAAAACTTACCCCTAACATCACCTCTGTACTTCCCTCCCCGCACCTTAAATCTGTGTCCTCTCGTAGCGACCATTTCAACCCGGGGAAATAGCCTCTGAGAGTCCACCCTATCCATTCCTCTCAACATTTTATAAACCTCTATCAGGTCGCCTCTCAACCTTCGCCTCTCCAGGGAAAAGAGTCCCAGCTCCCTCAACCTATCTTCATAAGGCATGCCTCCCAGTCCAGGCAACATCCTTGTAAATCTCCTCTGCACCCTTTCAATAGCTTCTACGTCTTTCCTACAGTGAGGCGACCAGAACTGCGCACAGTACTCCAAATGAGGCCTGACGAGGGTCCTGTGAAGTTGCAGCATTACCTCCCGACTCCTAAACTCAATCCCTCGATTAATGAAGGCCAGTACACCATACGCCTTCTTGACCACCTCCTCCACCTGCGAGGCCGATTTAAGAGTCCTGTGGACCCCGAGATCCTTCTCGAACTAACCTTTCCCCCCCCCACCCCGCCCCCGGTTTTCAGAGCTAACCCCAGGCGCTCTCACGTTGATGGTCAGAGTTTGTGATTCGGATTTACTGAACAGAAGTCTCCCCTCCCGCTGCTATCGGTCACCGTTCATTCTTCCCAGTTGCTCCTGTTACAGAAAGTCCCACTGACCGCACTTCCCACGGATAATCCCTCACCGGATTCAAGCCACCCACATCAACACTGAACAGAAACAGCAACGCGAAAGTAATACAGGAAGGTTGATTCCTCTCTGGGGAGGTGTTTAATTCGAATGTTTTTCGATGGAAATAGAGACTGCGTCTCGTCCATTTTTAGCCATTTATTTGCCGTGACTTTGTCTGTGAGCCACTCCTGCTGTTTCAGCAGTGCTGAGAACAGTCATCCTAGTTTAATTTCATTTATTATTGTCACGTATTAACATCCGGTGGAAAGTATTGTTTCCTGCGCGCTGTACGGACAAAGCATACCGTTCATAGAATCCCTACAGCGCAGGCGGGAGGCCATTCGGCCCATCGAGCCTGCACAGTCAACCTAGCCCCCATAACCCCACATATTTACCCCACTAATTCTCCCTGATGCTATGGGGCAATTTAGCACGGCCGATCCACCCAATCTTTCGGACCGCGGTAGGAAACCGGAGCACTCAGAGGAAACCCACGCAGACATGGGGAGAATGTGCAAACTCCACACAGACCGTGACCCAGGATTGAACACGGGTGCCTGGCACTGTGAGGGAGCAGTGCTAACCCACTGTGCCACCCTACTTAGGGCAGAAGGAAAGGAGAGTGAGTAGTGTTACTGTCATAGCTCGGGTGTGCTGATTAGTGTGACTAGTGGAGAGCCCCAGGGATCGGTGCTGGGGCCTCAACTACTTACCACATACACAGACGATCTGGAGGAGGGGGCTGAGCGTAGGGTAACAAAGTTTGCGGATGACACGAAGATGAGTGGAAAAGCGAATTGCGTGGAGGGCGCGGAAAGTCTGCAGAGGGATCTGGATAGTCTGAGCGAGTGGGCGAGGACCTGGCAGATGGAGTATAACGTTAGCAAATGTGAGGTTACCCACTTTGGAAGGAATAATAGTAAAATGGACTATTATTTAAATGGTGATAAATTACAACATGCTACGGTGCAGAGGGACCTGGGGTCCTTGTGCACAAATCGCAAAAAACCCAGTCTGCAGGTGCAGCAGGTGGTCAGGAAGGCGAATGGGATGCTGGCCTTCATAGCGAGGGGGATTGAATATAAAAGTAGGGAGGTCTTGCTGCAGCTCTATAGGGCATTGGTGAGGCCGCAGCTGGAGTACTGTGTGCAGTTTTGGGCGCCGCACTTACGCAAGGATATTTTGGCCTTGGAGGGAGTGCAGAGGAGGTTCACTAGGCTGATACCGGAGATGAGGGAGTTGGACTATGAAGAGAGACTAAATAGACTGGGTCTGTACTCGTTGGAGTTTAGAAGGATGAGGAGGGATCTTATAGAGACATATAAGATAATGAAGGGAATGGATAGGGTAGAGGTAGTGAGGTTATTTCCACTGAGAAAGGAAACAAGAATTAGAGTGCACAGCCTCAAGATAAGGGGGGGGGGGCAGTTTAGATCGGAGTTGAGGAGGAACTTCTTCACTCAAAGGGTGGTGAGTCTCTGGAATTCTCTGCCCGTTGAAGTGGTGGAGGCTACCTCGCTAAATATATTTAAGTCACGGGTAGATAGGTTTCTGATAGACAAGGGAATTAAGGGGAGAAAGCGGGAAAGTGGAACTGAGCCACTTCAGATCAGCCATGATCTTATTGAATGGCGGGGCAGGTTCGAAGGGCTAGATGGCCGACTCCTGCTCCTATTTCTTATGTAGAGAAAGATGAGCTTTCTATAATGTCGGTGCAGTCAAAAGTCTAGCAGCAGCAGGGAACAAGCTGTTCTGGAGTTGGTTAGTACGTGATTTACAGTGCGATGATGACCAGGGAATCTTGCTTCATTTATTTCAGTAATGTTGGTGGAGAGATTAATACGGGCTGGAACGCAGACACTTCCTGTGTACTGCTTTAGAATACAACCATGGGACTTTTTTATTACACAGGAGGGCACGGCCGAGACTTAGCACACAACTGAGCCCTCCCTCGGTGAGCCGATCCCTCATTTGATTTTGATTCATTGTCACATGTATTGGGACACAGTGGGAAGTATTGTTTCTTGCGTGCTGTACAGACAAAACAAATCTTTTGTCAAATGCATAAGGGAAAAGGAACGAAGAGGGTGTGGAGTGCAGTCATAGCGAGGGTGTGGAGAAAGATTGACTTAATGCAACATGGCCCATTCAAAAGTCTGACGGCAGCAGGGAAGAAGCTGTTTCAGCTCGAGTAAAGCTCTCTCTACACATCAAACACTCAACCACCTGAGACAGGAAGGTCCTTGCACAAATTACATTATACCCAATCTGCTGGTCATTCAGGTGTGGACACTTCATCATTTGATTTTCTCGGAGGGTTGAATGAAACCGTTTAGCGCGGTGTGATTTAACCTGTCATTGAGCGAGGGTTCTCGCTCAAAATCACAGCCTGACACCAACAAACACTAGCCAATGACACAGTCTAATCCAGTGAGAGACAGTGTCTGCACTGAGACAGTCTAATCCAGTGACAGTGTCTGCACTGAGACAGTCTAATCCAGTGAGAGACAGTGCCTGCACTGAGACAGTCTAATCCAGTGAGAGACAGTGCCTGCACTGACACAGTCTAATCCAGTGAGAGACAGTGTCTGCACTGAGACAGTCTAATCCAGTGAGAGACAGTGTCTGCACTGAGACAGTCTAATCCAGTGAGAGACAGTGTCTGCACTGAGACAGTCTAATCCAGTGAGAGACAGTGCCTGCACTGAGACAGTCTAATCCAGTGACAGTGTCTGCACGGAGACAGTCTAATCCAGTGAGAGACAGTGTCTGCACGGAGACAGTCTAATCCAGTGAGAGACAGTGTCTGCACTGAGACAGTTTAATCCAGTGAGAGACAGTGTCTGCACTGAGACAGTCTAATCCAGTGAGAGACAGTGCCTGCACTCAGGCAGTCTAATCCAGTGAGAGACAGTGCCTGCACTGAGACAGTCTAATCCAGTGAGAGACAGTGTCTGCACTGAGACAGTCTAATCCAGTGAGAGACAGTGTCTGCGCTGACACAGTCTAATCCAGTGAGAGACAGTGTCTGCACTGAGACAGTCTAATCCAGTGAGAGACAGTGTCTGCACTGAGACAGTCTAATCCAGTGAGAGACAGTGTCTGCACTGAGACAGTCTAATCCAGTGAGAGACAGTGTCTGCACTGAGACAGTCTAATCCAGTGACAGTGTCTGCACTGAGACAGTCTAATCCAGTGAGAGACAGTGTCTGCACTGAGACAGTCTAATCCAGTGAGAGACAGTGTCTGCACTGAGACAGTCTAATCCAGTGAGAGACAGTGTCTGCACTGAGACAGTCTAATCCAGTGACAGTGTCTGCACTGAGACAGTCTAATCCAGTGAGAGACAGTGTCTGCACTGAGACAGTCTAATCCAGTGGGAGACAGTGTCTGCACTGAGACAGTCTAATCCAGCGAGAGACAGTGTCTGCACTGAGACAGTCTAATCCAGCGAGAGACAGTGTCTGCACTGAGACAGTCTAATCCAGCGAGAGACAGTGTCTGCACTGAGACAGTCTAATCCAGCGAGAGACAGTGTCTGCACTGAGACAGTCTAATCCAGTGAGAGACTGTGTCTGCACTGAGACAGTCTAATCCAGTGAGAGACAGTGTCTGCACTGAGACAGTCTAATCCAGTGGGAGACAGTGTCTGCACTGAGACAGTCTAATCCAGTGAGAGACAGTGTCTGCACTGAGACAGTCTAATCCAGTGACAGTGCCAGCACTGAGACAGTCTAATCCAGTGAAAGACAGTGTCTGCACTGAGACAGTCTAATCCAGTGGGAGACAGTGTCTGCACTGAGACAGTCTAATCCAGTGAGAGACAGTGTCTGCACTGAGACAGTCTAATCCAGCGAGAGACAGTGTCTGCACTGAGACAGTCTAATCCAGTGAGAGACAGTGTCAGCACTGACACAGTCTAATCCAGTGAGAGACAGTGTCGGCACTGAGACAGTCTAATCCAGTGAGAGACAGTGCCTGCACTGAGACAGTCTAATCCAGTGAGAGACAGTGTCTGCACTGAGACAGTCTAATCCAGTGAGAGACAGTGCCTGCACTGAGACAGTCTAATCCAGTGAGAGACAGTGTCTGCACTGAGACAGTCTAATCCAGTGAGAGACAGTGTCTGCACTGAGACAGTCTAATCCAGTGAGAGAGTGTCTGCACTGAGACAGTCTAATCCAGTGAGAGACAGTGTCTGCACTGAGACAGTCTAATCCAGTGAGAGACAGTGTCTGCACTGAGACAGTCTAATCAGTGAGAGACAGTGTCTGCACTGAGACAGTCTAATCCAGTGAGAGACAGTATCTGCACTGAGACAGTCTAATCCAGTGAGAGGCAGTGTCTGCACTGAGACAGTCTAATCCAGTGAGAGACAGTGTCTGCACTGAGACAGTCTAATCCAGTGAGAGACAGTGTCTGCGCTGACACAGTCTAATCCAGTGACAGTGCCTGCACTGAGACAGTCTAATGCAGCGAGAGACAGTGTCTGCACTGAGACAGTCTAATCCAGTGAGAGACAGTGTCTGCACTGAGACAGTCTAATCCAGTGAGAGACAGTGTCTGCACTGAGACAGTCTAATCCAGTGAGAGACAGTGTCTGCACTGAGACAGTCTAATCCAGTGAGAGACAGTGTCTGCACTGAGACAGTCTAATCCAGTGAGAGACAGTGCCTGCACTGAGACAGTCTAATCCAGTGAGAGAGTGTCTGCACTGAGACAGTCTAATCCAGTGAGAGACAGTGTCTGCGCTGACACAGTCTAATCCAGTGACAGTGTCTGCACTGAGACAGTCTAATCCAGTGAGAGACAGTGTCTGCACTGACACAGTCTAATCCAGTGAGAGACAGTGTCTGCACTGAGACAGTCTAATCCAGTGACAGTGTCTGCACTGAGACAGTCTAATCCAGTGAGAGACAATGTCTGCACTGAGACAGTCTAATCCAGTGAGAGACAGTGTCTGCACTGAGACAGTCTAATCCAGTGAGAGTGTGTCTGCACTGAGACAGTCTAATCAAGTGAGAGACAGTGTTTGCACTGAGACAGTCTAATCCAGTGAGAGACAGTGTCTGCGCCGAGACAGTCTAATCCAGTGAGAGACAGTGTCTGCGCCGAGACAGTCTAATCCAGTGAGAGACAGTGTCTGCACTGAGACAGCCTACTCCAGTGAGAGACAGTGTCTGCACTGAGACAGTCTAATCCAGTGAGAGACAGTGTCTGCACTGAGACAGTCTAATCCAGTGAGAGACAGTATCTGCACTGAGACAGTCTAATCCAGTGAGAGACAGTGTCTGCACTGAGGCAGTCTAATCCAGTGATAGACAGTGTCTGCACTGAGACAGTCTAATCAGTGAGAGACAGTGTCTGCACTGAGACAGTCTAATCCAGTGAGAGACAGTATCTGCACTGAGACAGTCTAATCCAGTGAGAGACAGTGTCTGCACTGAGACAGTCTAATCCAGTGAGAGACAGTGTCTGCACTGAGACAGTCTAATCCAGTGAGAGATAGTGTCTGCACTGAGACAGTCTAATCAGTGAGAGACAGTGTCTGCACTGAGACAGTCTAATCCAGTGAGAGACAGTAACTGCACTGAGACAGTCTAATCCAGTGGGAGACAGTGTCTGCACTGAGACAGTCTAATCCAGTGAGAGACAGTGTCTGCACTGAGACAGTCTAATCCAGCGAGAGACAGTGTCTGCACTGAGACAGTCTAATCCAGTGAGAGACAGTGTCAGCACTGAGACAGTCTAATCCAGTGAGAGACAGTGTCGGCACTGAGACAGTCTAATCCAGTGAGAGACAGTGCCTGCACTGAGACAGTCTAATCCAGTGAGAGACAGTGTCTGCACTGAGACAGTCTAATCCAGTGAGAGACAGTGCCTGCACTGAGACAGTCTAATCCAGTGAGAGACAGTGTCTGCACTGAGACAGTCTAATCCAGTGAGAGACAGTGTCTGCACTGAGACAGTCTAATCCAGTGAGAGAGTGTCTGCACTGAGACAGTCTAATCCAGTGAGAGACAGTGTCTGCACTGAGACAGTCTAATCCAGTGAGAGACAGTGTCTGCACTGAGACAGTCTAATCAGTGAGAGACAGTGTCTGCACTGAGACAGTCTAATCCAGTGAGAGACAGTATCTGCACTGAGACAGTCTAATCCAGTGAGAGGCAGTGTCTGCACTGAGACAGTCTAATCCAGTGAGAGACAGTGTCTGCACTGAGACAGTCTAATCCAGTGAGAGACAGTGTCTGCGCTGACACAGTCTAATCCAGTGACAGTGCCTGCACTGAGACAGTCTAATGCAGCGAGAGACAGTGTCTGCACTGAGACAGTCTAATCCAGTGAGAGACAGTGTCTGCACTGAGACAGTCTAATCCAGTGAGAGACAGTGTCTGCACTGAGACAGTCTAATCCAGTGAGAGACAGTGTCTGCACTGAGACAGTCTAATCCAGTGAGAGACAGTGCCTGCACTGAGACAGTCTAATCCAGTGAGAGAGTGTCTGCACTGAGACAGTCTAATCCAGTGAGAGACAGTGTCTGCGCTGACACAGTCTAATCCAGTGACAGTGTCTGCACTGAGACAGTCTAATCCAGTGAGAGACAGTGTCTGCACTGACACAGTCTAATCCAGTGAGAGACAGTGTCTGCACTGAGACAGTCTAATCCAGTGACAGTGTCTGCACTGAGACAGTCTAATCCAGTGAGAGACAATGTCTGCACTGAGACAGTCTAATCCAGTGAGAGACAGTGTCTGCACTGAGACAGTCTAATCCAGTGAGAGTGTGTCTGCACTGAGACAGTCTAATCAAGTGAGAGACAGTGTTTGCACTGAGACAGTCTAATCCAGTGAGAGACAGTGTCTGCGCCGAGACAGTCTAATCCAGTGAGAGACAGTGTCTGCGCCGAGACAGTCTAATCCAGTGAGAGACAGTGTCTGCACTGAGACAGCCTACTCCAGTGAGAGACAGTGTCTGCACTGAGACAGTCTAATCCAGTGAGAGACAGTGTCTGCACTGAGACAGTCTAATCCAGTGAGAGACAGTGTCTGCACTGAGACAGTCTAATCCAGTGAGAGACAGTGTCTGCACTGAGGCAGTCTAATCCAGTGAGAGACAGTGTCTGCACTGAGACAGTCTAATCAGTGAGAGACAGTGTCTGCACTGAGACAGTCTAATCCAGTGAGAGACAGTATCTGCACTGAGACAGTCTAATCCAGTGAGAGACAGTGTCTGCACTGAGACAGTCTAATCCAGTGAGAGACAGTGTCTGCACTGAGACAGTCTAATCCAGTGAGAGATAGTGTCTGCACTGAGACAGTCTAATCAGTGAGAGACAGTGTCTGCACTGAGACAGTCTAATCCAGTGAGAGACAGTATCTGCACTGAGACAGTCTAATCCAGTGAGAGACAGTGTCTGCACTGAGACAGTCTAATCCAGTGAGAGACAGTGTCTGCACTGAGACAGTCTAATCCAGTGAGAGACAGTGTCTGCACTGAGACAGTCTAATCCAGTGAGAGACAGTGTCTGCACTGAGACAGTCTAATGCAGCGAGAGACAGTGTCTGCACTGAGACAGTCTAATCCAGCGAGAGCCAGTCTCTGCACTGAGACAGTCTAATCCAGTGAGAGACAGTGTCTGCACTGAGACAGTGTAATCGAGTGAGAGACAGTGTCTGCACAGAGACAGTCTAATCCAGTCAGAGACACTGTCTGCACTGAGACAGTCTAATCCAGTGAGAGTGTCTGCACAGAGACAGTCTAATCCAGTGAGAGACAGTATCTGCACTGAGACAGTCTAATCCAGTGAGAGACAGTATCTGCACTGAGACAGTCTAATCCAGTGACAGACAGTGTCTGCACTGAGACAGTCTAATCCAGTGAGAGAAGTGCCTGCACTGAGACAGTCTAATCCAGTGAGAGAGAGTGTCTGCACGGAGACAGTCTAATCCAGTGAGAGTGTCTGCACTGAGACAGTGTAATCCAGTGAGAGACAGTGTCTGCACTGAGACAGTCTAATCCAGTGAGAGACAGTGTCTGCACTGAGACAGTGTAATCCAGTGAGAGACAGTGTCTGCACAGAGACAGTCTAATCCAGTGAGAGACAGTGTCTGCACTGAGACAGTCTAATCCAGTGAGAGACAGTGTCTGCACTGAGACAGCCTACTCCAGTGAGAGACAGTGCCAGCACTGAGACAGTCTAATCCAGTGAGAGACAGTGCCTGCACTGAGACAGTCTAATCCAGTGAGAGTGTCTGCACAGAGACAGTCTAATCCAGTGAGAGACAGTGGCTGCACTGAGACAGTCTAATCCAGTGAGAGTCAGTGTCTGCACTGAGACAATCTAATCCAGTGAGACAGTGTCTGCACTGAGACAGTCTAATCCAGTGAGAGACAGTGCCAGCACTGAGACAGTCTAATCCAGTGAGAGACAGTGCCTGCACTGAGACAGTCTAATCCAGTGAGAGTGTCTGCACGGAGACAGTCTAATCCAGTGACAGTGTCTGCACAGAGACAGTCTAATCCAGTGAGAGACAGTGTCTGCACTGAGACAGTCTAATCCAGTGAGAGACAGTGTCTGCACTGAGACAGTCTAATCCAGTGAGAGTCAGTGTCTGCACTGAGACAATCTAATCCAGTGAGAGAGTGTCTGCACTGAGACAGTCTAATCCAGTGAGAGACAGTGCCAGCACTGAGACAGTCTAATCCAGTGAGAGACAGTGCCTGCACTGAGACAGTCTAATCCAGTGAGAGTGTCTGCACGGAGACAGTCTAATCCAGTGACAGTGTCTGCACAGAGACAGTCTAATCCAGTGAGAGACAGTGTCTGCACTGAGACAGTCTAATCCAGTGAGAGACAGTGTCTGCACTGAGACAGTCTAATCCAGTGAGAGACAGTGTCTGCACTGAGACAGTCTAATCCAGTGAGAGACAGTGTCTGCACTGAGACAGTCTAATCCAGTGAGAGACAGTGTCTGCACTGAGACAGTCTAATCCAGTGAGAGACAGTGTCTGCACTGAGACAGTCTAATCCAGTGAGAGACAGTGTCTGCACTGAGACAGTCTAATCCAGTGACTGTGTCTGCACAGAGACAGTCTAATCCAGTGAGAGACAGTGTCTGCACTGAGACAGTCTAATCCAGTGAGAAACAGTGTCTGCACTGAGAGAGTCTAATCAGTGAGAGACAGTGTCTGCACTGAGACAGTCTAATCCAGTGAGAGACAGTGTCTGCACTGAGAGAGTCTAATCCAGTGAGAGACAGTGTCTGCACGGAGACAGTCTAATCAGTGAGAGACAGTGTCTGCACTGAGACAGTCTAATCCAGTGACAGACAGTGTCTGCACTGAGACAGTCTAACCCAGTGAGAGACAGTGTCTGCACTGAGACAGTCTAATCCAGTGAGAGACAGTGCCAGCACTGAGACAGTCTAATCCAGTGAGAGACAGTGTCTGCACTGAGACAGTCTAATCCAGTGAGAGACAGTGTCTGCACTGAGACAGTCTAATCCAGTGAGAGAGAGTATCTGCACTGAGACAGTCTAATCCAGTGAGAGACAGTGTCTGCACTGAGACAGTCTAATCCAGTGAGAGACAGTGTCTGCACTGAGACAGTCTAATCCAGTGAGAGACAGTGTCTGCACTGAGACAGTCTAATCCAGTGAGAGACAGTGTCTGCACTGAGACAGTCTAATCCAGTGAGAGACAGCGTCTGCACTGAGACAGTCTAATCCAGTGAGAGACAGTGTCTGCACTGAGACAGTCTAATCCAGTGAGAGACAGTGTCTGCACTGAGACAGTCTAATCCAGTGAGAGACAGTGTCTGCGCTGACAGTCTAATCCAGTGAAAGACAGTGTCTGCACTGAGACAGTCTAATCCAGTGAAAGACAGTGTCTGCACTGAGACAGTCTAATCCAGTGAGAGACAGTGCCAGCACTGAGACAGTCTAATCCAGAGAGACAGTGCCTGCACTGAGACAGTCTAATCCAGTGAGAGACAGTGTCTGCACTGAGACAGTCTAATCCAGTGAGAGACAGTGTCTGCGCTGACAGTCTAATCCAGTGAAAGACAGTGTCTGCACTGAGACAGTCTAATCCAGTGAGAGACAGTGCCAGCACTGAGACAGTCTAATCCAGAGAGAGACAGTGTCTGCACTGAGACAGTCTAATCCAGTGAGAGACAGTGTCTGCACTGAGACAGTCTAATCCAGTGAGAGACAGTGTCTGCACTGAGACAGTCTAATCCAGCGAGAGACAGTGTCTGCACTGAGACAGTCTAATCCAGTGAGAGACAGTGTCAGCACTGAGACAGTCTAATCCAGTGAGAGACAGTGTCGGCACTGAGACAGTCTAATCCAGTGAGAGACAGTGCCTGCACTGAGACAGTCTAATCCAGTGAGAGACAGTGTCTGCACTGAGACAGTCTAATCCAGTGAGAGACAGTGCCTGCACTGAGACAGTCTAATCCAGTGAGAGACAGTGTCTGCACTGAGACAGTCTAATCCAGTGAGAGACAGTGTCTGCACTGAGACAGTCTAATCCAGTGAGAGAGTGTCTGCACTGAGACAGTCTAATCCAGTGAGAGACAGTGTCTGCACTGAGACAGTCTAATCCAGTGAGAGACAGTGTCTGCACTGAGACAGTCTAATCAGTGAGAGACAGTGTCTGCACTGAGACAGTCTAATCCAGTGAGAGACAGTATCTGCACTGAGACAGTCTAATCCAGTGAGAGGCAGTGTCTGCACTGAGACAGTCTAATCCAGTGAGAGACAGTGTCTGCACTGAGACAGTCTAATCCAGTGAGAGACAGTGTCTGCGCTGACACAGTCTAATCCAGTGACAGTGCCTGCACTGAGACAGTCTAATGCAGCGAGAGACAGTGTCTGCACTGAGACAGTCTAATCCAGTGAGAGACAGTGTCTGCACTGAGACAGTCTAATCCAGTGAGAGACAGTGTCTGCACTGAGACAGTCTAATCCAGTGAGAGACAGTGTCTGCACTGAGACAGTCTAATCCAGTGAGAGACAGTGCCTGCACTGAGACAGTCTAATCCAGTGAGAGAGTGTCTGCACTGAGACAGTCTAATCCAGTGAGAGACAGTGTCTGCGCTGACACAGTCTAATCCAGTGACAGTGTCTGCACTGAGACAGTCTAATCCAGTGAGAGACAGTGTCTGCACTGACACAGTCTAATCCAGTGAGAGACAGTGTCTGCACTGAGACAGTCTAATCCAGTGACAGTGTCTGCACTGAGACAGTCTAATCCAGTGAGAGACAATGTCTGCACTGAGACAGTCTAATCCAGTGAGAGACAGTGTCTGCACTGAGACAGTCTAATCCAGTGAGAGTGTGTCTGCACTGAGACAGTCTAATCAAGTGAGAGACAGTGTTTGCACTGAGACAGTCTAATCCAGTGAGAGACAGTGTCTGCGCCGAGACAGTCTAATCCAGTGAGAGACAGTGTCTGCGCCGAGACAGTCTAATCCAGTGAGAGACAGTGTCTGCACTGAGACAGCCTACTCCAGTGAGAGACAGTGTCTGCACTGAGACAGTCTAATCCAGTGAGAGACAGTGTCTGCACTGAGACAGTCTAATCCAGTGAGAGACAGTGTCTGCACTGAGACAGTCTAATCCAGTGAGAGACAGTGTCTGCACTGAGGCAGTCTAATCCAGTGAGAGACAGTGTCTGCACTGAGACAGTCTAATCAGTGAGAGACAGTGTCTGCACTGAGACAGTCTAATCCAGTGAGAGACAGTATCTGCACTGAGACAGTCTAATCCAGTGAGAGACAGTGTCTGCACTGAGACAGTCTAATCCAGTGAGAGACAGTGTCTGCACTGAGACAGTCTAATCCAGTGAGAGATAGTGTCTGCACTGAGACAGTCTAATCAGTGAGAGACAGTGTCTGCACTGAGACAGTCTAATCCAGTGAGAGACAGTATCTGCACTGAGACAGTCTAATCCAGTGAGAGACAGTGTCTGCACTGAGACAGTCTAATCCAGTGAGAGACAGTGTCTGCACTGAGACAGTCTAATCCAGTGAGAGACAGTGTCTGCACTGAGACAGTCTAATCCAGTGAGAGACAGTGTCTGCACTGAGACAGTCTAATGCAGCGAGAGACAGTGTCTGCACTGAGACAGTCTAATCCAGCGAGAGCCAGTCTCTGCACTGAGACAGTCTAATCCAGTGAGAGACAGTGTCTGCACTGTGACAGTGTAATCGAGTGAGAGACAGTGTCTGCACAGAGACAGTCTAATCCAGTGAGAGACACTGTCTGCACTGAGACAGTCTAATCCAGTGAGAGTGTCTGCACAGAGACAGTCTAATCCAGTGAGAGACAGTATCTGCACTGAGACAGTCTAATCCAGTGAGAGACAGTATCTGCACTGAGACAGTCTAATCCAGTGACAGACAGTGTCTGCACTGAGACAGTCTAATCCAGTGAGAGAAGTGCCTGCACTGAGACAGTCTAATCCAGTGAGAGAGAGTGTCTGCACGGAGACAGTCTAATCCAGTGAGAGTGTCTGCACTGAGACAGTGTAATCCAGTGAGAGACAGTGTCTGCACTGAGACAGTCTAATCCAGTGAGAGACAGTGTCTGCACTGAGACAGTGTAATCCAGTGAGAGACAGTGTCTGCACAGAGACAGTCTAATCCAGTGAGAGACAGTGTCTGCACTGAGACAGTCTAATCCAGTGAGAGACAGTGTCTGCACTGAGACAGCCTACTCCAGTGAGAGACAGTGCCAGCACTGAGACAGTCTAATCCAGTGAGAGACAGTGCCTGCACTGAGACAGTCTAATCCAGTGAGAGTGTCTGCACAGAGACAGTCTAATCCAGTGAGAGACAGTGGCTGCACTGAGACAGTCTAATCCAGTGAGAGTCAGTGTCTGCACTGAGACAATCTAATCCAGTGAGACAGTGTCTGCACTGAGACAGTCTAATCCAGTGAGAGACAGTGCCAGCACTGAGACAGTCTAATCCAGTGAGAGACAGTGCCTGCACTGAGACAGTCTAATCCAGTGAGAGTGTCTGCACGGAGACAGTCTAATCCAGTGACAGTGTCTGCACAGAGACAGTCTAATCCAGTGAGAGACAGTGTCTGCACTGAGACAGTCTAATCCAGTGAGAGACAGTGTCTGCACTGAGACAGTCTAATCCAGTGAGAGTCAGTGTCTGCACTGAGACAATCTAATCCAGTGAGAGAGTGTCTGCACTGAGACAGTCTAATCCAGTGAGAGACAGTGCCAGCACTGAGACAGTCTAATCCAGTGAGAGACAGTGCCTGCACTGAGACAGTCTAATCCAGTGAGAGTGTCTGCACGGAGACAGTCTAATCCAGTGACAGTGTCTGCACAGAGACAGTCTAATCCAGTGAGAGACAGTGTCTGCACTGAGACAGTCTAATCCAGTGAGAGACAGTGTCTGCACTGAGACAGTCTAATCCAGTGAGAGACAGTGTCTGCACTGAGACAGTCTAATCCAGTGAGAGACAGTGTCTGCACTGAGACAGTCTAATCCAGTGAGAGACAGTGTCTGCACTGAGACAGTCTAATCCAGTGAGAGACAGTGTCTGCACTGAGACAGTCTAATCCAGTGAGAGACAGTGTCTGCACTGAGACAGTCTAATCCAGTGACTGTGTCTGCACAGAGACAGTCTAATCCAGTGAGAGACAGTGTCTGCACTGAGACAGTCTAATCCAGTGAGAGACAGTGTCTGCACTGAGAGAGTCTAATCAGTGAGAGACAGTGTCTGCACTGAGACAGTCTAATCCAGTGAGAGACAGTGTCTGCACTGAGAGAGTCTAATCCAGTGAGAGACAGTGTCTGCACGGAGACAGTCTAATCAGTGAGAGACAGTGTCTGCACTGAGACAGTCTAATCCAGTGACAGACAGTGTCTGCACTGAGACAGTCTAACCCAGTGAGAGACAGTGTCTGCACTGAGACAGTCTAATCCAGTGAGAGACAGTGCCAGCACTGAGACAGTCTAATCCAGTGAGAGACAGTGTCTGCACTGAGACAGTCTAATCCAGTGAGAGACAGTGTCTGCACTGAGACAGTCTAATCCAGTGAGAGAGAGTATCTGCACTGAGACAGTCTAATCCAGTGAGAGACAGTGTCTGCACTGAGACAGTCTAATCCAGTGAGAGACAGTGTCTGCACTGAGACAGTCTAATCCAGTGAGAGACAGTGTCTGCACTGAGACAGTCTAATCCAGTGAGAGACAGTGTCTGCACTGAGACAGTCTAATCCAGTGAGAGACAGCGTCTGCACTGAGACAGTCTAATCCAGTGAGAGACAGTGTCTGCACTGAGACAGTCTAATCCAGTGAGAGACAGTGTCTGCACTGAGACAGTCTAATCCAGTGAGAGACAGTGTCTGCGCTGACAGTCTAATCCAGTGAAAGACAGTGTCTGCACTGAGACAGTCTAATCCAGTGAAAGACAGTGTCTGCACTGAGACAGTCTAATCCAGTGAGAGACAGTGCCAGCACTGAGACAGTCTAATCCAGAGAGACAGTGCCTGCACTGAGACAGTCTAATCCAGTGAGAGACAGTGTCTGCACTGAGACAGTCTAATCCAGTGAGAGACAGTGTCTGCGCTGACAGTCTAATCCAGTGAAAGACAGTGTCTGCACTGAGACAGTCTAATCCAGTGAGAGACAGTGCCAGCACTGAGACAGTCTAATCCAGAGAGAGACAGTGTCTGCACTGAGACAGTCTAATCCAGTGAGAGACAGTGTCTGCGCTGACAGTCTAATCCAGTGAAAAACAGTGCCAGCACTGAGACAGTCTAATCCAGAGAGACAGTGTCTGCACTGAGACAGTCTAATCCAGTGAGAGACAGTGTCTGCGCTGACAGTCTAATCCAGTGAAAGACAGTGTCTGCACTGAGACAGTCTAATCCAGTGAAAGACAGTGTCTGCACTGAGACAGTCTAATCCAGTGAGAGACAGTGCCAGCACTGAGACAGTCTAATCCAGTGAGAGACAGTGTCTGCACTGACACAGTCTAATCCAGTGAGAGACAGTGTCTGCACGGAGACAGTCTAATCCAGTGAAAGACAGTGTCTGCACGGAGACAGTCTAATCCAGTGAGAGACAGTGTCTGCACTGACACAGTCTAATCCAGTGAGAGACAGTGTCTGCACTGAGACAGTCTAATCCAGTGAGAGACAGTGTCTGCGCTGACAGTCTAATCCAGTGAAAGACAGTGTCTGCACTGAGACAGTCTAATCCAGTGAAAGACAGTGTCTGCAGTGAGACAGTCTAATCCAGTGAGAGAGAGTGCCAGCACTGAGACAGTCTAATCCAGTGAGAGACAGTGTCTGCACTGAGACAGTCTAATCCAGTGAAAGACAGTGTCTGCACGGAGACAGTCTAATCCAGTGAGAGACAGTGTCTGCACGGAGACAGTCTAATCCAGTGAGAGACAGTGTCTGCACTGAGACAGTCTAATCCAGTGAGAGACAGTGTCTGCACTGACACAGTCTAATCCAGTGAGAGACAGTGTCTGCACTGACAGTCTAATCCAGTGAGAGACAGTGTCTGCACGGAGATAGTCTAATCCAGTGAGAGACAGTGTCTGCACTGACACAGTCTAATCCAGTGAGAGACAGTGTCTGCACGGAGACAGTCTAATCCAGTGAGAGACAGTGTCTGCGCTGACACAGTCTAATCCAGTGAGAGACAGTGCCTGCGCTGACACCGTTTACTCGAATGACAGACAATAAGTGAAGAATAAATTGAAGGCTGTCTTCCGTAATTTTCCACACTGGGGTTTTAGATGTTTGGAATTTCCCCCTCAGAAACAAATCAGAGATGCTGCAACAGGAAATGGGTACATAATGTGAACAAGAGTGTTCCTGGAGTTGCTGTTTCTAGACGCTGTCAGTCTTTTCCTGCAACTTTATCACGTTCTGGTCCTGTGGCTGGCTCTGCTCCAGCTGTGCTGCTTCTGGGGAACAGGCTGTACAGAACAGTCCGCACATTCCTACTGATCTGACTCACTGCATTGTGCAATGTCTCCAGCATTCAGAGTGGAGTTAAGTATTTCACCGCAGCCTCCACCCACTGGGGTTTAAAGAGCCTGGCTTCACTGAGGTACGTTACACATCTACGTCAACTGTCAACATGCATCCACGTGCGCACGTGCACACACACACACACACACACACAGAGACAGGAATATCCCAGCATTAATACAAGGCAGACGTAGCCACGTACAGATGGTACAGGACGCCACGCACAGTGGGAGAGCCAGAACAAAGCTAAGAAATCCCACAAAGTATCACAGCTATATCCAGTTGTGGTGGAACGTTTAATGGGAGGGGAACACTCCAAATGCACCCTCATATTCAATGATGCCACGCACATCAGACAAGGCAGAATTGGCAACCCATCTTTAGGCAGAAGTTGGCTCAATGATCCAGCACGGATTCCTCCAGGGTCCCCAGAAACACAGAAGGCAGGCTTCAGCCGAGTGGATTCGCTCCCCGCGACGTCAAGAAAATGTCTGAAAGCGCAAAGGCATTGAGCCCTGACAATATTCCAGCCATAGCACAGGCGGTCTCTGCTCCAGAACTGGCAGTGACCCCAGCCAAGCTGCTCCAGCACAGCTACAACACTGGCATCTACCCAGCAATGTGGAAAACTGCCCAGGAATGTCCCGTACTCCAACCCAACTCTATCAGTCCCAAATCCAACCCTATCAATCCTAAATCTGAAACATTAAGGGAGGCCGGAAATGGGGGCAGTAGTTCACAAAGGGATGATCTCAGATGGCCATCTGTATGGAATTTGCACATTCTCCCCATGTCTGCATGGGTTTCCTCCGGTTTCCTCCTATACCCCAAAGATGTGCGGGTTAGGTGGATTGGCCATGATAAATTGCCCCTTAATGTCAGGATGAACACATGGGGTTACGGGGATAGGGCCTGAGTGGGATTGTTGACAGTACAGGCTCGATGGGCCGAATGGCCTCCTTCTGCACTGTAGTGATTCTAAATGGAGTTAACTTCTCCAAACTAAATAACCCTGCTGCAGAATTAAGAATATCAGTTAGTATGTGAGCGAGCAAGAGAGAGACTCAAATGAACGAATTAAATCACTGACTGACAGCCATTGCTGTGAGTCTTTCAAATCATCCTTTAATACATGAAATATTTGTCATGAGTAAACCACACAATTTGCCACTAGGGCTGGGGATGTAAATACATCACACTGTAGAACTGTTCGCACAAACTGGGCATTCTGTCCTGAGAACTGGATGAATGAACCCAGAACCTCTCCTGTGAGGAGATGGAGTCAGACTGGGCTCTTAACTCAACACAGAGTCAATCGCTCCTACACCAAGCCTGGGCTGGGGTCGATGAGGGGGGGGGGGGTCAGCAATAGATTGGGGGTTGCCAGTGAAGTCTCCCCCCCCCCTAACATCCTGCTGGATTCCTCGCGTCTGCTGCACTAACTCGCCGCAGCGGGAGGGTAATTGCGATACGTCGGGAGTTAAACACTCGGGGGTCGGGAAAACATTTTCTGAGTGGGAGAGGGGGTTCCAGCGACGGTCCGGCAGGACCAGCTGTGACACACAGGGTCAGCCTTCACCCCGCAGGCAGGGTTCCCGATAGCTGGGCCCCAGCAAGAGTCTCCAGTGTCAGACTGGGCACCGGGGCTGAAAGGGTTAAACCACCAGGACATGAAAATCTTCCCTTGGAGTTAAGAAGCTGATTTAATCAAAGTTTCTGAAATGATTAAAGGATTTGTAAAGTTTATTTATTATTGCCACAAGTAGGCTTAACACTAACACTGCAATGAAGTTACTGTGACAATCCCCTGGTCGCCCACACTCCGGGGCCTGTTCGGGTTACACTGAGGGAGAATTTAGCACGGCCAACGCATCCTAAACCAGCACGTCTTTCAGACTGTGGGAGGAAACCGGAGCGCCCGGAGGAAACCCACGCAGACACGGGGAGAACATGTAGACTTCGCACGGACAGAGACCCGAGCCGGGACGCGAACCCAGGGCCCTGGCGCTGTGAAGCAGCTGTGCTAACCACCGCACCTCTGTGCTGGGGTTGACAAAGGAGGAAGTATTTTCCCCAGTAACAGGGTGTCACACCAAAGAGACTTTAATCTTGCAATTTAGAGTATGTGTGAGAGCTCAAGGAAGCTCCACACACAGAGGGGATTGGAAATCTGGAACTTAATTGTCCGAATTGGCTGAGGATGTGGGTGGGTGGGTGGGCGGGGGTGGTGCAATTGACACAGGCAGGGCTGAGATTGGTAGGCATTTGTGTAATTAGGTTAAGGAGGGTTAAATTTCAAATGGCCACGATCGTATTGAATGCTGGAACAGAATCGAGGGGGGCTGAAAGGCCTTTATTTCCAGCATTTTGTTCAGCAAAGGATACGAATTCTGCTGAGCTGAGTGTCAACTCCGGCCCTCCCACTGATGCCCGACCCACATCGCTTGGTGGCTGTACCTTCCTGCTCCTGCGTAATGTACAGTGAAGGGGGCAGGCAGAACCTGTTGACGGGGGGGGGGGTGGATATTAAACGTTCACACGCTGGACGGGACACCCGGCGACACAATGAGCCTTTACGGTAAACATTCCCTTCGCCCTCACACACTCTCCCACTCCACAAACAGAATCAGATTCAGCCAGGGGAAAGGGGAAGGGGAAAGGGGAAGGGGAAGGGGGGGGGTGTTTGGAGGGTGTGTGCACTGAACAGGCAGGAGGTAACCGGGTCTGATGTTCACTCCCACCCCAGCCTGGAGGAGTGACTGTGTCCGAATCCACCAGGAAATAGCAGCTTGAGCTGGGAATCCCAGGATTACACATTCCGGGGGAATTCCCCAGTGATGTCACAGGCATCCTGGAAGCAGTCAGATCTGCCCCTTGCTGGCAATCCTCTTGGAACACTCCAGGAGGGCATTGTGAATATCCTTGGCACAGGAGATCTGTGATTTGATCATGCTGAGGTACTGAGTGTACGACTGGCTTTCTGTCTGTACAGTGTCCGGTTTGGTGGCAGTGGGAACCAGGTTAGGCGAGTGTTTGGAACTGTCGAGGCTCTGGGAGAGACATTCATACGCCAATCTCTGCAAAGGAAGGTCTACAGTCACCATCAAGAGGAAGAGAGATTAAACACAGACACACACACACACAAACACTGACACACACACACAAACACAGACACACACACACAAACACAGACACACACACACAAACACAGACACACATACAAACACACACACACAAACACACACAAACACAAACACAGACACACACACAAACACAGACACACACACAAACACAGACACACACACAAACACAGACACACACACACACACACAAACACACACACAAACACAGACACACACACAAACACAGACACACACATACGCACACACACACACAAACACAAAACACGCAAACACACAAAACGCATGCGCACGCACACGCACACAAAACATGCATGCACACACGCATGCACACACACAAACCACGCACGCACACAGGCAGATGCATGCACACACACAAAACACGCACGCGCACGCACACACAAAACATGCACACACAGGCAGATGCGCATACACACACGCAGATGCATGCACACACACAAACCACGCACGCACACAGGCAGACGCATGCACACACACAAACCACGCACGCACTTAGGCAGATGCATGCACACACACAAACCACGCACGCACACAGGCAGATGCATGCACACACACAAACCACGCACGCACACAGGCAGATGCATGCACACACACAAAACACACATGCACACACACAAAACACGCATGCACACACAAAACACGCACACACAGGCAGATGCACACACACACACACAAAACACGCACACACACACAAAACACGCACACACACACAAAACACGCACACATACACACACAAAACATGCACGCACACAGGCAGGCACCCACACACACGCAGATGCACACACACACAAACATGCGCACACATACAAAACACACAAAATATGAACGAACACACACATAGACACACACATAGACACACATGCAGACGCGCACACACATACAAAACACGCATGCACACACGCAGATGCACACAAAACACGCACGCGCATACACATACACACGCGCACACAGATATACTCATACAGACACAGACATACACACACAGACACTGGGAGAATGTGCAAACTCCACACAGACAGTGACCTGAGCCGGGAATCGAACCCGGGTCCCTGGGGCTGTGAGGCCGCAGTGCTAACCCACTGTGCCGCTCCAGAAGGAGTCACTAAAGGGGGCAATAAACCTGGCTGAATGTTCACCTCACATGAACGGGAAGCTCCCTCCCCTGAATCAGGTCCTGTCGATTGTCATTAAAACCCACCTGGTTCACTAATGCCCTTTAGGGAAGGAGATCTGCCATCCCTACCCTGGTCTGACCCACTTGCGACTCTTAAATGTGTTAGCGAGCCACTCAGTTGTCCAAAGACCAACTCAAAAGGAATGAAACTGATCAGACCGGCCAGCATCGATCTGCACAATGGAAACAACAACAGGGGACGCCACCTTACAAAGTCCTGGGGGAAGAGCTGTCTCCATAAGATATTGGAGCAGAACAAGGCCATTCAGCCCATCGAGTCTGCTCCGCCATGGTTGATGTGCGTCTCAACCTCATTCTTCCCCCACCCCTGTAGCCTTTGACCCTTTTACCAATCAACAACCTCACAGATTAGTCAAGCATCACACTCATGGCATCATATCTCACCGTGTTCCAGACTCCACCATCACTATCCATAGCAAAGTTACAGCAGGAGGCCATTCAGCCCATCTGGTCCATGCCAGCCCAAGGACCCCCAGCTGCATCTCTGGGTATGTCCCAGATTACTACCAAATAAACCTGTTGGACTTTTAACCTGGTGTTGCGAGGCTTCTTACTGTGTTTACCCCAGTCCAACGCTGGAATCTCCACATTATGTCCTGTCCCACCAGCAGGCAAGACTCACCAGAGGTGGCATCAAGTCAAACACGGGCAAAAAGACCCACCTACTCCTTCCCACCACCCTCTCCCCCATACTCAGTTCCTCTCCCATCCTGTCAATCAATTGCAAACCGCCGCCACCCCCTGTGTGAAACTATTTCTCAACGACCCTCTAAGCCTTCTACCCATTTTAATCTTTTTCTCATTTGTTCTGATGACATGGGCATCGTTGGTGAGACCAGCATTTATTGCCCATCCCTAGTTGCCCCTTGAGAAGATGGTGGTGAGCTGCCTTCTTGAACCCGCTGCAGTTCCACGTTGAGTGTCTTGCCAGGCCATTTCAGAGTCAAACACATTGGAGTCACATACAGGCCAGACCAGGTAAGATTTCCTCCCCTGAAGGACATTAGTGAACCATACGGGTTTTTCCAACAATCGACAATGGTTTCGTGGTCATCAGTAGATTCTTAATTCCAGATATTTTTTAATTGAATCCAGATTCCACCCTAGACCATGGCGGGATTCGAACCCCGGTCTCCCAGAATATTAATGGAATTTTGGATTAATAGAATCATAGAATCCTACAGAGAAGAAGACCATTCGGCCCCTCGAGTCTTCACTGACCACAATCCCACCCAGCTTCTATCCTCATAACCCCATGCATTAACCCTAGCTAGTCCTCCTGATACTAAGGGGCAATTTATCAGGGCCAATGCACCTAACCTGCACGTCTTTCGGACTGTGGGAGGAAACCAGAGCACTTGGAGGAAACCCACGCAGACACGGGGAGAAGGTGCAGACTCCACACAGACAAGTGACCCAAGCTGGGAATTGAACCCGGGCCCCCGGCACTGTGAGGTAGCAGTGCTAACCACTGTGCCACCGTGCTGCCCAGTGGCACCAACAGTTTAGCGATAATACAAGGCCATCACCTCCACCTGATCTACGTCCCCTAGTTATTTACCTCGGTGCTCAGGGGGACAGGGCCCTCCTAACCTCCCTGTACAGGCCCCTGCAATAGAACATAGAACATTACAGCGCAGAACAGACAAACAAACCTCAGCTCGATTCCCCTCCTCAGTCCTCCTGTGTTCCAAAGAGATCAGCCTCAACCTACCCAACCTTCTCTCCGAGTACAAATTCCCCAGATCTGGCCCCATTCTCTCTGGTGGGATCACATCCCTCCTGTACACATGGTGGACAGAACAGTACACAGTACTCTAGTTGTCTCTTAGCTAGCATAACAAGCAAAATACTGCAGATTCTGCAGAGAACAGAGAATGTTGGAAAATCTCCAGGGGCTTGGCAGCACTGATAGGGATATCTAAATGCCAGCAACCTCTGCTCTGTGTCTGATACGTCGTTCTGGCATCATCTCCCTGCTCTCACACTAAGCCTCAGCTAATCAAGGAAAATATCCTGCACCTAACTGTCTACAAAGGCCTATTCGAGGTCTTTAGAACAGCGGAAGGTTTTGATGGAGTGGATACGGAGAGAATGTTTCCTCTTATGGGGAAGAACTTCACGAGAGGCCATCAATATCAGATAGTCACCAAAAAAATCACTGTAGGAAGATAGTGATCGCACTAGAGAGGGTTCAGAGGAGGTTCACCAGGATGTCGCCTGGGATGGAGCATTCGAGCTGCAAGGAGAGGCTGGAGAGGCTTGGGTTGTTTCCCTTGGAGCAGAGAAGGCTGGGGGGGGGGGGGGGGAACATGGCTGAGGTGTGTAAGATCAGGAGGGTGAGTAGGGAGCAGCTGTTCCCCTTGGTTAAGGGGTCAATCATGAGGGGAATAGTTTTAGGGTGAGGGGAATGAGATTCAGGGGGGATTTGAGAATTTATTTTCACTCAGAGTGTGGTGGGAGTCTGGAATGTGCTGCCTGGGAAGGTAGTGGAGGCTGGAAACCTCACAATCTTTTAAAAAAAAATACTTGGATGCGATCTCTTGAAACACCATAAATTCAAGGATATGAGACAAATGCAGGAAAATGGGATTAGCGCACCTTTAGTGGTAGATATTGTCAGTGCAGACACAATGGGCTGAAGGGCCTTTTCTCGTTGTAAGACTCTAAATCCAGCAGGGAATTTGGAAGGAAATTCTAATCCTAGAGAGTGGTGAGAATGTGGAGCTCATTAACACAGGGGCTGTATGGGTGGATTGAGTTAGATCAGCAGAGGGCAGGGAGAAGGAGGCGGTGGGTTACGATGGGAGAGTTAAATGAGGGAAAAAGGAAGCTCAAAGGCCAGCACAGAGAGGACCAGTTAACCAGTCTGTTTCTGATCATACACCCCGTGTACACATACACTTGGCTACCTTCAGGATAACAAGGACTGTGGTTCCTCTGTATTTCTCAGTATCTGACCATTTCTTGCTGTATTCCCTTACCCATTCCACCCTCTGTCAATGCACAGTTCTCTGCGCTGAATTGTATCTCTCACTTTAAGCCCACATGCAGTCTGCAGCTTTCTACCTCACCATCAGTCGCACACCTATAGAACAGAGCAAACTGCTTCCAGAATTGGCTCAGTGTGCAGAAGCTAAATGGTTTGGCGGGTGTTTCTGTTTGCACTGGGATTCCACAGGATCGCGCACTGGGATATAGATGAATGACTTGGACAGAATTGTAGGGGCTGTGATTACTCAGTTTACTGAAAATTTATATAGAAGTAGATTAAAGAATAGAATCCCTACAGTACAGAAGGAGGCCATTCAACCCTTTGAGGCTGCACCAATAGCAATCCCACCTATCCTCGTAACCCCAGGTATTTACCCTGCTAATCTCCCCTTAATTAACACTAAGGGGCAATTTAGCATGGCCAATCCACTTAATGCATGGCCAATCCAGTCCATCTTTGGACTGTGGGAGGAAACCGGAGCACCTGGAGGAAACCCACGCAGACATGGGGAGAATGTGTAGTCTCCGCACAGTTGGTGACCTGAGGCCAGAATTGAACCCTGGCACTGTGTGGCAGCCGTGCTAACTCACTGTGCTAACAAATCTTTAAATTTTCAGTAAACTGAGTAATCACAGCCCCTACAATTCTGTCCAAGTCATTCATCTATATCCCAGTGCGCGATCCTGTGGAATCCCAGTGCAAACAGAAACACCAAACCATTTAGCTTCTGCACACTGAGCCAATTCCGGCAGTAATTCCCTACTTTGACCTGAATCCATAAACATTCTCTTTTCTGTCCACAAAACCACAGAAAAATTATTAGTCACAAGTCGGCCGACATTAACACTGTAATGAAGTTAGTGTAAAAATCCCCTCATCGCCACAGTCTAGCGTACAAGAGGAGACCATTCGGCCCACCTTGTCCATGCTGGTCCAAGGACACCCAGGTGCCCTTTCTAATCCCACTTTCCTGCACCCAGCCCATCGCCCTGTAGCTTACAGCACTTAAGTATTTACCCTGCTAATCTCCCCTTAATCAACACTAAGGGGCAATTTAGCATGGCCAATCCACTGAATGCATGGCCAATCCAGTCCATCTTTGTCCTGGTACTTTTTAAAGGAGTTCAGGGTCTCTTCCTCCACCACCAACTCAGGCAGTGAATTCCAGACACTCACTATCCTCTACATACAAAAGTTTTTCCTCATGTCCTCTCTACACTACTGTCACTCATCATGAATGTATGTCCAGAATTCTCCACCAAGGGAAACAATTTTATCCTGTTCACTCTATCTCTTACCCACATAGTTCTACAAACCTTAATTAAATCCAGCGTACCGTGTGACATCCTCGATAACAGGTGCCACAGCAAATCACTACAACAACCAAACCTACGACCAGTACCATCTACACAAGAGCAGCAGATTTATGGGAACACCAACAATTACGGGTTCCCCTCCAAGTCAAGGGCACAGGGTGGTTAGCACTGCTGCTTCACACTGCCAGGGCCCTGGGTTCAATTCCCCGCTTGGGTCACTGCACATTCTCCCCATGCCTGCGCGGGTTTCCTCCAGGTGCTCCAGTTCCCTCCCACAGTCCAAAGACGTGCGGGTTACGGGAACTGGCCATACTAAATTGCCCTTTAGATGTGTAAGAGGATGAGTGGGGTAAGTATGTGGGGTTACTGGGTTAGGGCCTGGGTAAGATAGAAAGGTAGGCTGGTGTATATTTGATGGGACGAATGGCCTCTTTCTGCATTATAGGGATTGTGTGTGGAGTTGAGGCAGGTTTGAATGGACGACTGCTCAAATTTCATCGTATACGGCTGTTAATTGTACTCCCCCCACACATGGAAATATCTTCATCAATGCTATTGAATCTCTTCCTCATGTTAAAGAGGAGCCCAGCTTGTTCAGGCAGCACGGTGGCACAGTGGTTAGCATTGCTGCTTCACAGCACCAGGGACCCAGGTTCAATTCCCGGTTTGGGTCACTGTGCAAAGTCAACACATTCTCCCCATGTCTGCATGGGTTTTCTCTGAGTGCTCTGGTTTCCTCCACCAGTCCAAAAGACATTCTGTTTAGGTGCACTGGCCACGCTAAGTCCTCCCTCTGTGTACCCGAACAGGCGCCAGAGTGTGGTGACTAGGAGCAGGCTTAATTGTGACGCTAATAAATAAACTTTGAAAAAACTTTCTAAGTCACTCACCATCCTGACTTGGAAATATATTGGCTGTTCCTTCACTGTCGCTGGGTCAAACCCCTGGAACTCCCTTTCGAACAGCACTCTGGGAGTAGCGACACCCACAGTGTTTGAGAAGGCAGCTCACCACCAATTTCTCGAGGGGCAATTAGGGGTGGGCAATAAATGCTGGCCTTGCCAGTGACACCCACAGCGCGCAAATGGATAAAAGTCTACGGCTGAAGTGCCCAGTCTACAGCACTCACACACACTGTGAGTTTAGATGAAATGGGGTTGGTAGAGTGAGATTCAGGTGGGACAAGGGAAAGGAAATGATGGACAAGGGGATGATGGAGAAGGGAATGAGCTAACAGGGAGGCAGATACAGAGCCAGGGAGGGCAGTGCGGCTTCTAACATAACCACAGTCAGTCGGGGTGGGGAGGTGATGGCGTTATCACTAGGCTATTAATCCAGAAACTCAGCTAATGTTCTGGGGACCCGGGTTCGAATCCCGCCACAGCAGATGGTGGAATTTGAATTCAACTTTTTTTTTAAAAATCTGGAATAAGAATCTACTGATGACTGTGAAAGCATTGTTGATTGTCGGAAAAACCCATCTGATTCACTAATGTCCTTTAGGGAAGGAAAACTGTCATTCTTTCCTGGTCTGGCCTATATGTGACCCCACAGCCACAGCAATGTGGTTGACTCTCAACTGCCCCCTGAACAAGGGCAACCAGGGATGGGCAATAAATTTAAAATTAAACCTGAGTGATGCCCGGTTTTAAATCCTGCCATACTCACCAGGCACAACTCCACCTGGTCACAGAGGGCATAAAACTCCTCCAGGCTTTTATCAAACCGCTGTAATGCTGTGTCACTGCTCTTCCTGCAAAGGAAAGACGAATGACAGTGAATTTATTCCACCTCTTTGTTGCTTGGTGCTGCCCCAGCGGAACTGTTATCAAAGCCTGACTATTCACGGTGCACCCAGCGGGTGGCAGCATTTCCCCACACACAATCCAGCAGAATCGACTCTAACCCGCGATCCACATAGTCTGTAAATAACTCCAGTTCACCAGGGTTCCCCCCAGTCTGAGTAACTCCAGTACACCAGGGTTCCCCCCAGGCTGAGTAACTCCAGTACACCAGGGTTCCCCCCAGTCTGAGTAACTCCAGTACACCAGGGTTCCCCCCAGTCTGAGTAACTCCAATACACCAGGATTCCCCCCAATCTGAGTAACTCCAGTACACCAGGATTCCCCCCAATCTGAGTAACTCCAGTACACCAGGATTCCCCCCAATCTGAGTAACTCCAGTACACCAGGGTTCCCCAATCTGAGTAACTCCAGTACACCAGGGTTCCCCCCAATCTGAGTAACTCCAGTTCACCAGGATTCCCCAATCTGAGTAACTCCAGTACACCAGGGTTCCCCCCAATCTGAGTAACTCCAGTTCACCAGGATTCCCCAATCTGAGTAACTCCAGTACACCAGGATTCCCCAATCTGAGTAACTCTAGTACAGTAAAGCGTCTGACAACACCAGGTCAGACTCTTTACTGTGTTTACGCCAGTCCAACGCCGGCATACCCACATCATAACTCTAGTACACCAGGGTTCCCCCCAGTCTGAGTAACTCCAGTACACCAGGGTTCCCCCCAGTCTGAGTAACTCCAGTACACCAGGGTTCCCCCCAGTCTGAGTAACTCCAGTACACCAGGATTCCCCAATCTGAGTAACTCCAGTACACCAGGATTCCCCAATCTGAGTAACTCCAGTTCTGATGTGGGTATGCCGGCGTTGGACTGGCGTAAACACAGTAAAAAGTCTGACAACACCAGGTTTTAGTCCAACCGATTTATTTGATAATATTCTCACAAGCTTTCGAGGGTGCTGCCTCTTTGTCAAGTGAATGGAGAGTTCTGGCCTCAGACAGACAGAGCTTACAAAGTACAGACAGTTGCTGATTAGAATGCGAATCCTTACACCTGGTGTTGTCAGACTTTTTACTGTGTAACTCCAGTTCACCAGGATTCCCCAATCTGAGTAACTCCAGTACACCAGGATTCCCCAATCTGAGTAACTCTAGTACACCAGGGTTCCCCCCAGTCTGAGTAACTCCAGTACACCAGGATTCCCCAATCTGAGTAACTCCAGTTCACCAGGATTCCCCAATCTGAGTGACTCCAATACACCAGGATTCCCGAATCTGAGTAACTCTAGTACACCAGGGTTCCCCCCAGTCTGAGTAACTCCAGTACACCAGGATTCCCCAATCTGAGTAACTCCAGTACACCAGGATTCCCCAGTCTGAGTAACTCCAGTACACCAGGGTTCCCCCCAGTCTGAGTAACTCCAGTACACCAGGATTCCCCAGTCTGAATAACTCCAGTTCACCATAAGAACATAAGAACATAAGAAATAGGAGCAGGAGTAGGCCATCTGGCCCTTCGAGCCTGCCCCGCCATTCAATAAGATCATGGCTGATCTGTCGTGGCTCAGTTCCACATTCCGGCCCTCTCCCCATAACCCTTAATCCCTTCTCTTATCAAAAACCCATCAACCCGCTTCTTGAAAATATTTAGCGAGGCAGCCTCCACCACTTCAACGGGCAGAGAATTGCAGAGATTCACCACCCTTTGAGTGAAGAAGTTCCTCCACAACTCCGTTCTAAAACGCCCCCCCTTTATCTTGAGGCTGTGCCCCCTAGTCCTACTGTCTTTTTTGAGCGGGAAGAGTCTCTCCACCTCTATCCTATCCATCCCATTCATCATCTTATACGTCTCAATGAGATCTCCCCTCATTCTTCTAAACTCCAACGAGTACAAGCCTAGTTCATTCAGCCTCTCCTCATAGCTCAACCCCCTCAACTCCGGCATCAGCCTAGTAAACCTCCTCTGCACTCCCTCCAAGGCCAAAATATCTTTGCGCAGGTGCAGCGCCCAAAACTGCACACAGTACTCCAGCTGCGGCCGCACCAATGCCCTGTACAGCTGCAGCAAGACCTCCCTACTTTTATATTCAATCCCCCTCGCTATGAAGGCCAGCATCCCATTCGCCTTCCTGACCACCTGCTGCAGCTGCAAGCTGGGTTTTTGCGACTCATGCACAAGGACCCCGAGGTCCCTCTGCACCATCGCCTGCTGCAGTTTTTCGCCACGTAAATAATAGTCCTCCTACCATTCTTCCTTCTAAAGTGGACCACCTCACACTTGCCAACATTAAATTCCATTTGCCATTTCCTGGCCCATTCGCCCAGCCTATCTAGATCCTTCTGCAGACTCTCCACACCCTCCGCACAATTTGCCGTTCCCCCAATCTTGCTGTCATCCGCAAATATCGACACCCTACACTCGGTTCCCTCCTCCAGATCATCTATATAAATGGTAAAAAGCTGAGGCCCCAGCACCGACCCCTGGGGCACCCCACTAGTCACCAACCGCCAATCCGATTAGCACCCATTGACCCCCACTCTCCGCCTCCTATTTGACAACCAATCCTCTATCCACGCTAACACCCTACCCCCAACTCCATGTCCCCTGACCTTCTGCAATAACCTCTTATGAGGTACTTTGTCAAACGCCTTCTGAAAATCCAGAAAGACCACATCCACCGGCTCTCCTCTATCCACCGCCCTAGACACATCCTCATAGAACTCCAGTAAATTTGTCAGACACGACTTCCCTTTAATGAAACCGTGCTGCGTCTGCTCTATCAAGCAATTCCCTTCAAGATGCCTCGCAATTTCCTCTTTAATGACGGATTCTAACATTTTACCTTCCACAGACGTTAAACTAACCGGCCTATAATTCCCTGCCTTTTGCCTGGCACCCTTCTTAAACAACGGTGTAACATTAGCCGTTTTCCAATTTTCCGGCAGTTCCCCGGAATCCAGCAACGTCTGGAAAATAACCACCAATGCATCCACTATAGCCTCCGCCATTTCTTTCAGAACCCTCGGATGCATTCCATCCGGTCCTGGGGACTTGTCCACAATCAGCCCCTCCAGTCTGTCGAGCACCGCCTCTCTAGTAACACCAGGATTCCCCAGTCTGAGTAACTCCAGTACACCAGGATTCCCCACAGTCTGAGTAACTCCAGTACACCAGGATTCCCCTCAGTCTGAGTAACTCCAGTACACCAGGATTCCCCACAGTCTGAGTAACTCCAGTACACTAGGATTCCCCACAGTCTGAGTAACTCCAGTACACCAGGATTCCCCACAGTCTGAGTAACTCCAGTTCACCAGGATTCCCCAATCTGAGTAACTCCAGTACACCAGGATTCCCCAGTCTGAGTAACTCCAGTACACCAGGATTCCCCACAGTCTGAGTAACTCCAGTACACCAGGGTTCCCCACAGTCTGAGTAACTCCAGTTCACCAGGATTCCCCAATCTGAGTAACTCCAGTTCACCAGGATTCCCCAGTCTGAGTAACTCCAGTACACCAGGATTCCCCCCAATCTGAGTAACTCCAGTACACCAGGGTTGACCAGTCTGAGTAACTCCAGTACACCAGGATTCCCCCCAATCTGAGTAACTCCAGTACACCAGGGTTCCCCAGTCTGAGTAACTCCAGTACACCAGGATTCCCCCCAATCTGAGTAACTCCAGTACACCAGGGTTCCCCAGTCTGAGTAACTCCAGTACACCAGGATTCCCCACAGTCTGAGTAACTCCAGTACACCAGGATTCCCCAGTCTGAGTAACTCCAGTACACCAGGATTCCCCAGTCTGAGTAACTCCAGTACAGTAAAAAGTCTGACAACACCAGGTTTTAGTCCAACCGATTTATTTGATAATATTCTCACAAGCTTTCGAGGTTACCCTCTTCGTCAGGTGAATGGAGAGTTCTGGCCTCAGACAGACAGAGCATATAAAGCACAGACAGTTTCTTTATATGCTCTGTCTGCGGCCAGAACTCTCCATTCACCTGACGAAGAGGGTAACCTCGAAAGCTTGTGAGAATATTATCAAATAAATCGGTTGGACTAAAACCTGGTGTTGTCAGACTTTTTACTGTGTTTACGCCAGTCCAACGCCGGCATACCCACATCATAACTCCAGTACACCAGGGTTCCCCAAAGTCTGAGTAACTCCAGTACACCAGGATTCCCCAGTCTGAGTAACTCAAGTACTCATGATGTGGGTATGCCGGCGTTGGACTGGCATAAACACAGTAAAAAGTCTGACAACACCAGGTTTTAGTCCAACCTATTTATTTGATAATATACTCACAAGCTTTCGGGGTTAGCCCCTTTGTCAGGTGAATGGAGAGTTCTGACCTCAGACAGAGCATATAAAGCACAGACAGTTTAGAGATTACTGATTAGAATGCGAATCTTTACACCTAACCTGCTGTTCAAGACCTGAAGTGGCTGATAATGTGAGTGGAAGGAGCACTGATCACAGTTTAAAGAGATGTGTATTGTCTCCAGACAGTACAGTAAGTGAGGTTTTGCAAACCCAGGCAATTCACAGGGGTTACAGATAGTGCGAATTGAACCCAAGATCCCTGTTGAGACCGTCCTCATGTGTGCGGAACTTGGAACTAGATCATTGTTCGCAGCAAACTACCCAGCCTTCAGGAGAACAGTGACCACAATACCACACAACCCTGCCACAGCAACCTCTGCAAGACATGCCAGATCATCGACATAGATACCATCATAACACATCATAACCATCATAACACTTTTTACTGTGTTTACGCAAGTCCAACGCCGGCATACCCACATCATAACTCCAGTACACCAGGATTCCCCAATCTGAGTAACTCCAGTACACCAGGGTTCCCTAGTCTGAGTAACTCCAGGTACATGGTAAATACTCTTGCAATTCGGCCAACATTGTCTACCTGATACATTGCAAGAAAGGATGTCCCGAAGCATGGTACATTGGGGAGACCATGCAGACGCTACGACAACGGATGAATGAACATCGCTCGACAGTCACCAGGCAAGACTGTTCCCTTCCTGTTGGCGAACACTTCAGTGGTCACGGGCATTCAGCCTCTGACCTTCGGGTTAGCATTCTCTAAGGCGGCCTTCACGACACACGACAGCGCAGAGTCGCTGAACAGAGACTGATAGCCAAGTTCCGCACACATGAGGACGGTCTCAACAGGGATCTTGGGTTCAATTCGCACTATCTGTAACCCCTGTGACTTGCCTGGGTTTGCAAAACCTCACTTACTGTACTGTCTGGAGACAATACACATCTCTTTAAACTGTGATCAGTGCTCCTTCCACTCACATTATCAGCCACTTCAGGTCTTGAACAGCAGGTTAGGTGTAAGGATTCGCATTCTAATCAGCAATCTCTAAACTGTCTGTGCTTTATATGCTCTGTCTGAGGCCAGAACTCTCCATTCACCTGACGAAGGGACTAACTCCGAAAGCTTGTGAGTATATTATCAAATAAATAGGCTGGACTAAAACCTGGAGTTGTCAGACTTTTTACTGTGTTTACACCAGTCCAACGCCGGCATACCCACATCATAACTCCAATACACCAGGATTCCCCAATCTGAGTAACTCCAGTACACCAGGGTTCCCTAGTCTGAGTAACTCCAGTACACCAGGGTTCCCCACAGTCTGAGTAACTCCAGTACACCGAGTAACTCCAGTACATCAGGAGTCCCCACAGTCTGAATAACTCCAGTACACCAGGGTTCCCCAGTCTGAGTAACTCCAGTACACCGGGATTCCCCACAGTCTGAGTAACTCCAGTACACCAGGATTCCCCAGTCTGAGTAACTCCAGTACACCAGGATTCCCCACAGTCTGAGTAACTCCAGTTCACCAGGATTCCCCAATCTGAGTAACTCTAGTACACCAGGATTCCCCAGCATGAGTCGCAAAAACCCAGCTTGCAGGTGCAGCAGGTGGTCAGGAAGGCGAATGGGATGCTGGCCTTCATAGCGAAGGGGATTGAATATAAAAGTAGGGAGGTCTTGCTGCAGCTGTATAGGGCATTGGTGAGGCCGCAGCTGGAGTACTGTGTGCAGTTTTGGGCGCCGCACCTGCGCAAGGATATTTTGGCCCTGGAGGGAGTGCAGAGGAGGTTTACTCGGCTGATACCGGAGTTGAGGGGATTGAGCTATGAGGAGAGGCTGAATAAACTAGGCTTGTACTCGTTGGAGTTTAGAAGAATGAGGGGAGATCTCATTGAGACGTATAAGATGATGAATGGGATGGATAGGATAGAGGTGGAGAGACTCTTCCCGCTCAAAAAAGACAGTAGGACTAGGGGGCACAGCCTCAAGATGAAGGGGAGGCGATTTAGAACAGAGTTGAGGAGGAACTTCTTCACTCAAAGGGTGGTGAATCTCTGGAATTCTCTGCCCGTTGAAGTGGTGGAGGCTGCCTCGCTAAATATTTTTAAGAAGCGGGTTGATGGGTTTTTGATAAGAGAGGGGATTAAGGGTTATGGGGAGAGGGCGGGAAGGTGGAACTGAGCCACGACAGATCAGCCATGATCTTATTGAATGGCGGGGTAGGCTCGAAGGGCTAGATGGCCTACTCCTGCTCCTATTTCTTATGTTCTTATGTAACACCAGTACACCAGGATTCCCCAGTCTGAGTAACTCCAGTACACCAGGATTCCCCACATTTGAGTGACTCCAGTACACCAGGATTCCTCACAGTCTGAGTAACTCCAGTACACCAGGATTCCTCACAGTCTGAGTAACTCCAGTACACCAGGATTCCCCACGTTTGAGTGACTCCAGTACACCAGGATTCCCCACAGTCTGAGTAACTCCAGTACACCAGGATTCCCCAATCTGAGTGACTCCAATACACCAGGATTCCCCACAGTCTGAGTAACTCCAGTACACCCGGATTCCCCAGTCTGAATAACTCCAGTACACCAAGATTCCCCAATCTGAGTGACTCCAATACACCAGGATTCCCCACAGTCTGAGTAACTCCAGTACACCAGGATTCCCCAGTCTGAGTAACTCCAGTACACCAGGATTCCCCACAGTCTGAGTAACTCCACTACACCAGGATTCCCCAGTCTGAGTAACTCCAGTACACCAGGATTCCCCAGTCTGAGTAACTCCACTACACCAGGATTCCCCACAGTCTGAGTAACTCCAGTACACCAGGATTCCCCAATCTGAGTGACTCCAATACACCAGGATTCCAGTCTGAGTAACTCCAGTACACCAGGATTCCCCAATCTGAGTGACTCCAATACACCAGGATTCCCCACAGTCTGAGTAACTCCAGTACACCCGGATTCCCCAGTCTGAATAACTCCAGTACTCCAAGATTCCCCAATCTGAGTGACTCCAATACACCAGGATTCCCCACAGTCTGAGTAACTCCAGTACACCAGGATTCCCCAGTCTGAGTAACTCCAGTACACCAGGATTCCCCACAGTCTGAGTAACTCCACTACACCAGGATTCCCCAGTCTGAGTAACTCCAGTACACCAGGATTCCCCAGTCTGAGTGACTCCAATACACCAGGATTCCCCAATCTGAGTGACTCCAATACACCAGGATTCCCCACAGTCTGAGTAACTCCAGTACACCAGAATTCCCCACAGTCTGAGTAACTCCAGTACACCAGGATTCCCCAATCTGAGTGACTCCAGTACACCCGGATTCCCCAATCTGAGTAACTCCAGTACACCAGGATTCCCCAATCTGAGTAACTCCAGTACACCAGGATTCCCCACAGTCTGAGTAACTCCAGTACACCAGGATTCCCCAATCTGAGTGACTCCAATACACCAGGATTCCCCACAGTCTGAGTAACTCCAGTACACCCGGATTCCCCAGTCTGAATAACTCCAGTACTCCAAGATTCCCCAATCTGAGTGACTCCAATACACCAGGATTCCCCACAGTCTGAGTAACTCCAGTACACCAGGATTCCCCAGTCTGAGTAACTCCAGTACACCAGGATTCCCCACAGTCTGAGTAACTCCACTACACCAGGATTCCCCAGTCTGAGTAACTCCAGTACACCAGGATTCCCCAGTCTGAGTGACTCCAATACACCAGGATTCCCCAATCTGAGTGACTCCAATACACCAGGATTCCCCACAGTCTGAGTAACTCCAGTACACCAGGATTCCCCACAGTCTGAGTAACTCCAGTACACCAGGATTCCCCAATCTGAGTGACTCCAGTACACCCGGATTCCCCAATCTGAGTAACTCCAGTACACCAGGATTCCCCAATCTGAGTAACTCCAGTACACCAGGATTCCCCACAGTCTGAGTAACTCCAGTACACCCGGATTCCCCAGTCTGAATAACTCCAGTACACCAAGATTCCCCAATCTGAGTGACTCCAATACACCAGGATTCCCCACAATCTGAGTAACTCCAGTACACCAGGATTCCCCAGTCTGAGTAACTCCAGTACACCAGGATTCCCCACAGTCTGAGTAACTCCACTACACCAGGATTCCCCAGTCTGAGTAACTCCAGTACACCAGGATTCCCCAATCTGAGTGACTCCAATACACCAGGATTCCCCACAGTCTGAGTAACTCCAGTACACCAGGATTCCCCAGTCTGAGTAACTCCAGTACACCAAGATTCCCCAATCTGAGTGACTCCAATACACCAGGATTCCCCACAGTCTGAGTAACTCCAGTACACCAGGATTCCCCAGTCTGAATAACTCCAGTACACCAAGATTCCCCAATCTGAGTGACTCCAATACACCAGGGTTCCCCACAGTCTGAGTGACTCCAGTACACCAGGATTCCCCAATCTGAGTAACTCCAGTACACCAGGATTCCCCAGTCTGAGTGACTCCAATACACCAGGGTAACCCACAATCTCTGAGTTCTGATACCTACAGAGGGAGAACTTTCCAAAGCGTAGTGTTTTGTTCAGGACCCCTGCAACTGGACAGTTTGACAGAACACTGCACACTTTACAATTAGATAGATCCATCCCCAACAGCACTGTGGGTGGGCCTACACCTCACAGACTGGAGCTCTTCAGGAAGACAGCTCATCACTACGTTCTCTGGGGCACCTGAGGATGGGTAATAAATGCTGGCCTAGCCAGAGACGCCCATATGTTATGGACAAGTAAATAAAAAGATATATGAGTTTATTTCACAGATCTTTAACCTGCAAGAGAGTCAAAGGGTTTTGGGAGGCTGGCAGGAAAATGGAGTTAAGGTTGAAAATCAGGCAAGATATGCAGTTTTAATGGATGGGCCATGCTAAATTGCCCCTCCGTATCCCAAGATTTGATTTTGATTTGATTTGATTTATTATTGTCACATGTATTAACATACAGTGAAAAGTAATGTGTCTTGAGTGCTATACAGATAAAACATATCGTTCACAGAGAAGGAAACGAGAGAGTGCAGAATGTAGTGTTACAGTCTTAGTTCGGGTGTAGAGAAAGATCAACTTAATGCAAGTAAGTCCTTTGAAAAGTCTGACAGCAGCAGGGAAGAAGCTGTTTTTGAGTCGGTCGGTACGTCACCTCAGACTTTTCTATCTTTTTCCTGAAGGAAGAAGGTGGGAGAGAGAATGTCCGGGGTGCGTGGGGTCCTTAATTATGCTGGCTGCTTTGCCGAGGCAGCGGGAAGTGTAGACAGAGTCAATTGAAGGGAGGCTGGTTTGTGTGATGGACTGGGCTACATTTCATGGCCTTTTGTAGTTCCTTGTGGTCTTGGTCAGAGCAGGAGCCCAGACCAAGCTGTGATACAACCAGAGAGAATGTTTTCTATGCTGCATCTGTAAAAGTTGGTGAGAGTTGTCGCTGACATGCCAAATTTCCTTAGTCTTCTGAGAAAGTAGAGGCGTTGGTGGACTTTCTTCACTATAGTGTCAGCATAGAGAGGACCAGGACAGGTTGTTGGTGATCTGGACAACTGAAAACTTGAAGCTTTTGACCCTTTGTACTTCATCCCCGTTGATGTAGACAGGGGCATGTTCTCCTTTACACTTCCTGAAGCCGATGACAATCTCCTTTGTTTTGTTGACATTGAGGGAGAGATTATTGTTGCCGCACCAGTTCACCAGGTTCTCATTCCTGAACTCTCTCTCGTCATTGTTTGAGATCTGACCCACTGCGGTGATGTCGTCAGCAAACTTGATGACACCAAGATGACGCCGGAGCAGAAGGCCATTCGACCCCTCGAACCTGCTCTGCCATTCAGTGAGCTCCAGACTCCCCAAAGCCTGCCTGCCATCCAGAAGACACAAATCAGCAGCGTGATGGCATACTCCCCACTTGCCTGGATGGGTGTTGCTCCAACAACTCTCTAGAAGCTCGACATTATCCAGGACAAAGCAGCCCATTTGATTGTTTGTGGATGTGGAGCCATTCATTCCATCCAACACCGGCTCAGTAGCAGCAGTGTGTACCATCTACAAGATAGTGTGTACCATCTACAAGATAGTGTGTACCATCTACAAGACAGTGTGTACCATCTACAAGATAGTGTGTACCATCTACAAGATAGTGTGTACCATCTACAAGATAGTGTGTACCATCTACAAGATAGTGTGTACCATCTACAAGATAGTGTGTACCATCTACAAGATAGTGTGTACCATCTACAAGATAGTGTGTACCATCTACAAGATAGTGTGTACCATCTACAAGATAGTGTGTACCATCTACAAGACAGTGTGTACCATCTACAAGATAGTGTGTACCATCTACAAGATAGTGTGTACCATCTACAAGATAGTGTGTACCATCTACAAGATAGTGTGTACCATCTACAAGATAGTGTGTACCATCTACAAGATAGTGTGTACCATCTACAAGATAGTGTGTACCATCTACAAGATAGTGTGTACCATCTACAAGACAGTGTGTACCATCTACAAGACAGTGTGTACCATCTACAAGATAGTGTGTACCATCTACAAGACAGTGTGTACCATCTACAAGATAGTGTGAACCATCTACAAGACAGTGTGTACCATCTACAAGACAGTGTGTACCATCTACAAGACAGTGTGTACCATCTACAAGACAGTGTGTACCATCTACAAGATAGTGTGTACCATCTACAAGATAGTGTGTACCATCTACAAGATAGTGTGTACCATCTACAAGATAGTGTGTACCATCTACAAGATAGTGTGTACCATCTACAAGATAGTGTGTACCATCGACAAGATAGTGTGTACCATCTACAAGGTAGTGTGTACCATCGACAAGATAGTGTGTACCATCTACAAGATAGTGTGTACCATCTACAAGATAGTGTGTATCATCTACAAGATAGTGTGTACCATCTACAAGATAGTGTGTACCAGCTACAAGATAGTGTATACCATTGACAAGATAGTGTGTACCATCTACAAGATAGTGTGTACCATCTACAAGATAGTGTGTACCATCTACAAGACAGTGTGTACCATCTACAAGACAGTGTGTACCATCTACAAGATAGTGTGTACCATCTACAAGACAGTGTGTACCATCTACAAGATAGTGTGTACCATCTACAAGATAGTGTGTACCATCTACAAGATAGTGTGTACCATCGACAAGATAGTGTGTACCATCTACAAGGTAGTGTGTACCATCGACAAGATAGTGTGTACCATCTACAAGATAGTGTGTACCATCTACAAGATAGTGTGTATCATCTACAAGATAGTGTGTACCATCTACAAGATAGTGTGTACCATCTACAAGATAGTGTATACCATCGACAAGATAGTGTGTACCATCTACAAGATAGTGTGTACCATCTACAAGATAGTGTGTACCATCTACAAGATAGTGTGTACTATCTACAAGATGCGCTGCAGCAATTCACCAAAGATCCTTAGACAGCACCTTCCAAACCCTCAATCACTGGGCTCAGGGGTCAGTGTGAGTCACGGCCACCTGGGGTCAGGGGTCAGTGTGAGTCACGGCCACCTGGGGTGAGGGGTCAGTGTGAGTCACGGCCACCTGGGGTCAGGGATCAGCGTGAGTCATAGCCACCTGGGCTCAGGGGTCAGTGTGAGTCACGGCCACCTGGGGTCAGGGGTCAGTGTGAGTCACGGCCACCTGGGGTCAGGGGTCAGTGTGAGTCACGGCCACCTGGGGTCAGGGGTCAGTGAGAGTCACGGCCACCAGGGCTCAGGGGTCAGTGTGAGTCACGGCCACCTGGGGTCAGGGGTCAGCGTGAGTCATGGCCACCTGGGCTCAGGGGTCAGTGTGAGTCACGGCCACCTGGGGTCAGGGGTCAGCATGAGTCACGGCCACCTGGGGTCTGGGGTCAGCGTGAGTCACGGCCACCTGGGGTCTGGGGTCAGCGTGAGTCACGGCCACCTGGGGTCAGCGTGAGTCACGGCCACCTGGGGTCTGGGGTCAGTGTGAGTCACGGTCACCTGGGGTCTGGGGTCAGTGGTCAGTGTGAGCCACGGCCACCTGGGCTCAGGGGTCAGTGAGAGTCACGGCCACCTGGGGTCAGGGGTCAGTGAGAGTCACGGCCACCTGGGGTCAGGGGTCAGTGTGAGCCACGGCCCATCTGGGGTCAGGGGTCAGTGTGAACCACGGCCATCTGGGGGTTGGGGTCAATAGGATCCATGGTCATCCGCTGACCAAGGGTCAGTGGAATTCATGGCCATCTTTTGGGTTGGGGGGGGGGGTGGAACTTCAAGGGTCAAAGCAGCCCACTTGTTTGGCACCACATCCACCACCTTCAACATTCACTCTCTCCATCACTAACGCACTGTGGCAGCCGTGTGTACCATCTACACAACGCACTGCAGCAACTCACCAAGGCTCCTCAGACAGCACCTTCCAAACCCCCACAACTACTTTCACCTAGAAGGACAAGGGTAGTAGATGCCTGGCCACACACCACCTGAAGGCTCCTCTCCATGCCATTCACTTGGAAATATATCGCTGTTCCTTCACAGTCGCTGGGTCAAAATCCTGGAATTCCCTTCCTTACGGCATTGTGGATTAACCCACGGCAAGTGGACTGCAGAGATTCAAGCAGGCAGCTCACCACTGCCCTCTCAAGGACAACTAGGGATGGGTAATAAACGTTGGCCTAGCCAAGCAACGCCCACGTCCCACAAATTAATAGAACAAAATCATGGCTGACTGTCAATCTTAACATCCTTTTCCCACTTATCCCCGTATCCCTTGATATCTTTCACATCTAAAAACCTATCAATCTCAGTTGTAGAGAATGAAGATAGAAGGAGGACATATTGACATATTGACAAGAGGCATATTGACAGATACATGGGTAGGGAGGAATAGAGGGATATGGACCGCATACAGGCAGAAACTCTTTAGAAAGGCATTGACACAGTGAGCACGTGATGCTCCTGTACAGCACTGTTCTTTGCTCTGTCTTGAATATATTCAGTGACCAGGTCTCTAGAGTAAAGAATTCCAAAGGTTCACCACCTTCTGAGTGAAGGAATTCCTCCTCATCCCAGCTGTAACTGGCCTGCCCCTTATTCTGAGTGTCCCCTTGTTCCCCATGCCCTCAGTAGCCCCCAATCCCCGCTCCCAGACAGGGGGAAACATCGACCTTGTCGCCCCCCCCCCCCACCCCCCCACCACCCCCCCCCCCCACCCCCCACCCCCGGAAGAATTTGGACAGATTCAATGTCTCATTCTTCTAAACTCAGTCTGCTCAATCCTGCCATCCTATAGGAATATAAAAACAGGAGGAGGCCATTCGGCCCCCGTTCCATCACCTATTTGTACGATGTCTCCTCTGTGCAGCCTGGGTGTCGGAGACACAGTACAAACGCCTCACAGTTTACCACAAGACACTCTAACTGTGAGGGTAACTCACAGACGAACCGACTGTACCTCCCCAACCACCCATCCCATCCCAGTCAATCCCACCTCATCAAGGCTGGACCACAGGCACAAAGAGAAGGCAACGGCAAAACAGAGAACTGGAAGTTAAGATGCTTCACTTTAACAACTGATAGAAGCCCCATCCGTTCATGGAAAATTATACTCACTGTCCGTTGTCTATGGTTGTGTTCTGGGACAAGTTCAGAGCTGCAATCCTCATGAGATTCTAGAATGCAAAGGTAAAATTACATTCAAATGTATATATGAATGAGGAGCAGGAGTAGGTGACTTTGCTCCTCCAACCTGCTCCACCTGAACTGATTGTAACCTCAATTCCCCCATTCCTGCCCACCCCCAATAACCTGTCACCCTCACTATCTCGCTCTGCCTTAAACATATTCAAAGTCTCTGCTTCTACCGCCTTTTGAGGAAGAGAATCCCAAAGACCTTCCCAGGGAGAAAAATTCTCCCCACTTCTGTCCTCAATTAGTGAGCCTCTATTTTTAAACCGTGACCCCTAGTTCTAGACTCTTCCCCATCTCTCAGGATCTTAAAGGTTTTGATCAAGTCTAAAATCTAGCGAATACAAACCTGACCTCTCTAACTTTTGGTTGTAAGACAACCCATCCATTCCTGGAGTGAGACTGTTAAACCTTCTCTGAACCGCTACACGCAGGCGCGCACGGCCTTTACTGCATCGCAATGATGCAGTGACAGCACGGTGAATTGGGAAGCTTAGGGCGGCACAGTGGTTCACACTGCTGCCTCACAGCGCCAGGGACCAGGGTTCGATTCCCAGCTTGGGTCACTGTCTGTGCAGAGTCTGCATGTTCTCCCCGTGTCTGCGTGGGTTTCCTCCGGGTGTTCCAGTTTCCTCTCACATTTCAAAGATGTGCAGGTTAGGTGGATTGGTCATTCTAAATTGACTTCCTTCAGAAGTCATGATGGAGTTGTATAGAACTTTGGTGAGGCTACAGCTGGAGTACCTTCACACTTGGCTACAGCTGGAGTACCGTGTGCATTTCTGGTCGCCACATTATAGGAAGGACTTGAACACACTGCAAGGGGTGCAGAGGGGATTCACCAGGATGTTACCTGGGATGGAATATTTAAATTATAAAGAGAGGTTGGATAGGCTTGGGTTATTTTCACTGGAGTAGAGAAGCGACCTGATTGAAATGGTCAAGTTTATGAGGGGCACGGACAGGGTGGATCGGGAGCAGCTGTTCCCCTTGGTTGAAGGGTCAGTTATGAGGGACACAAGTTAAAAGTGAGGGGTGGGAGGTTTAGGGGGGACTTGAGGAAAAACACTTTTACCCAGAGGGTGGTGAGGGCTGGAATGCGCTGCCCGGGCGGGGGGGGGGGGGCGACTTTAAAAAGAAACTGGATGAGTGCCTGACATGCTCTAACATTCAGGGCTATGGGCCAAGTGCTGGCAAGTGGGATTAGGTGGGCAGGTCAGGGCTTTCAGGCGTCAATGCAGGCTCGATGGACTGAAGTGCCTCCTCTGCACTGTAGGATTCTGTGCCAGTGAAATCAGCAAGAGAAATACATAGGCTGACGGGGATAGGGCCTGGGTGAGATTGTTGCAGCTGCAGGTTTGATGGGCTGAATGGCCTCTTTCTGCACTGTAGGGATTCTATGACTTGTAGCAGCTCCCGAGTTGAGAATTTCAGACAGACGCTTCAATCTAAGCTGTACTTGCCCAGAAACACGCAGGCCTCAAGACAGACACTCTTCCACCCTAAGCTAAGTCAGTGGGTTTTTGCGACTCATGCACAAGGACCCCGAGGTCCCTCTGCACCGTCGCCTGCTGCAGTTTTTCTCCACGTAAGTAGTAATCCTTCCTACCATTATTCCTACCAAAGTGGACCACCTCGCACTTGCCAACATTAAATTCCATTTGCCATTTCCTGGCCCATTCGCCCAGCCTATCTAGATCCTTCTGCAGACTCTCCACACCCTCCGCACAATCTGCCTTTCCACCAATTTTGGTGTCATCAGCAAATTTCGACACCCTACACTCGGTTCCCTCCTCCAGATGGATCCAACCCAGCTTGCAGGTGCAGCAGGTGGTCAGGAAGGCGAATGAGATGCTGGCCTTCATAGCGACGGGGATTGAATATAAAAGTAGGGAGGTCTTGCTGCGGCTGTATAGGGCATTGGTGAGGCCGCAGCTGGAGCACTGTGTGCAGTTTTGGGCGCCGCACCTGCGCAAGGATATTTTGGCCTTGGATGGAGTGCAGAGGAGGTTTACTAGGCTGATGCCGGAGTTGAGGGGGTTGAGCTATGAGGAGAGGCTGAATAAACTAGGCTTGTACTCATTAGAGTGTAGAAGAATGAGGGGAGATCTCATTGAGACGTATAAGATGATGAATGGGATGGATAGGATAGAGGTGGAGAGACTCTTCCCGCTCAGAAAGGACAGTAGGACTAGGGGGCACAGCCTCAAGATAAAAGGGGGGCGGTTTAGAACGGAGTTGAGGAGGAACTTCTTCACTCAAAGGGTGGTGAATCTCTGGAATTCTCTGCCCGTTGAAGTGGTGGAGGCTGCCTCGCTAAATATATTTAAGAAGCGGGTTGATGGGTTTTTGATAACAGAAGGGATTAAGGATTATGGGGAGAGGGCGGAAATGTGGAACTGAGCCACGACAGATCAGCCATGATCTTACTGAATGGTGGGGCAGGCTCGAAGGGCTGGATGGCCTACTCTTGCTCCTATTTCTTATGTTCTATTGATTCCTGATCCCAAGTGGCCATAGTTCACAATGACCCCTGACCTCAGGTGGCGATAGCTCACCCTGACCCCTGACTCCAGATGGACGTGGTTCACACTGACCCCTGAGCTCAGGTGGCCAAAGTTCACCCTGACCCCGACTGCAGGTGGCCATAATTCACACTGACTGACCCCAGATGGCCATGGATCCCACTGACCCCTGATGGCCATAGATCCCACTGACCCCAGACGGCCATAGATCCCACTGACCCCAGACGGCCATCGATCCCACTGTCTCCAGTCATCATGGTTTACACTGATCCCTGACTGCCATGGATCTCACTAACCCCAAATGGCCATAGTTCACACTGATCCTGACCCCACATGGCCACAGACCCTACTAATCCCACCAAGCTCCGACCCATGTAGCTATAGTTCACACTGACCCCTGACCTCAGATGACTGTGATCCCACTGACCCCTGACCCCAGGTGGCCACACATCACACTGACCCCTGACTCCAGGTGGCCATAGCTCACACTGACCCCTGACCCTAGATGGCCATGGATCCCACTGACCCCTGACCCTAGATGGCCATGGCTCTCACTGACCCCTGACTCAAGGTAACCATGGTTCTCACTGACCCCTGACCCCAGGAGGCCACAGTTCACACTGACTCCTGACCCCAGGTGGCCACAGTTCACACTGACCCCAGATAGCCATAGTTCACACTGACCCCTGACCAGGTGGCCACGGTTCACATTGACCCCTGACTCCAGGTGGCCACGGTTCACATTGACCCCTGACCCCAGGTGGCCACGGTTCACACTGACCCCGACTCCAGGTGGCCACGGTTCTCACTGACCTCTGACCCCAGGTGGTCACGGTTCTCACTGACCCCTGACCCCAGGTGGCCATGGTTCACACTGACCCTAGGTGGCCATGATTCACAATGACCCTTGACCCCAGGTGGCCATGGTTCACAATGACCCTTGACCCCAGGTGGCCATGGTTCTCACTGACCCCTGACCCTGACGGCTGTTACCTGCAGCGAATCCTTCAGCTGAGGGATCAGGAGTTTGAATTTGGCCACTGGGTCGTCCTGTTGCTGGGCCTGTTGCTGCTGTTGTTGCTGTGGGAGCGGGGGCTGTCCGGCCTGGGCCTGGGCTGCGGCCAGCTGCTGGGCCTGAACCAACTGCTGCTGCTGCTGCTGCTGCTGCTGCTGCTGGGCCGCGGCCGCCAGTTGTTGTTGTTGTTGTTGCTGTTGCTGCGGGTTGAGCGGCGCCGCCATCTTGTCCCGTTCCCGCTGCCGAACCAGCCCTCGATCTGATTGGTCTACAGGGAGACGCGACGTCACCTGGTCACTTACCAATCCGATTGGCTGGTCACTGCGTTAATCAAACAGCCAGCCCCGATGGACGACGCGTGCGCAAATCAGCCCCGGACCGGGTTACATCTTTAGTATTGGCAAAATCCAGCCGCTCACCATCATTGATACTGGCATAATCCAGTCTCTCACCATCTTTGATTCTGGCAAAATCCAAATTGATCGCCATTTTTAATACGGACGAGATGTTGTTCGCCACCTTTGATATCGGCAAACTCCCGTCGTCCTCCATCTTTGATATTGGCAACATCCACTTGTTCACTATCTTTGATACTGGCAAAATCCAATCGCTCACCATCTTTGGTACTGGCAGAACCCACCTGCTCACCATATTTGATACTGGTAATTACATGCTGTAATGTGATTTCCAGAACTGCCTAACCTCTCATTGTTCTACCATTCGTTGTGTATTCCCTTGCCTTGTTAGTCCTCATACAGGGCTGATTTAGTTCAGTTTAGATCAATGGTTACCCCCAGCATATTGATGGTAGGGGATTCAGCAAAAGTAATGCCATTGAACTTCAAGGGTTGATAGTTAGTCTTCTCCTGTTGGTGATGGTCATTGCCTGGCACCTGTGTGGCACGAATGTTACTTGCAACTTGTCAGCCCAGGCCTGGATATTGTCCACACCTCGCTGCATTTGGACCTGGACTGCTTCAGTGTCTGAGGAGTTGGAATATGCTGAAAACTGTGCAGTCACCAGCCAATGACTTCTTCCCACTTCTGAGCTTATGAAGGAGGGAAGGTCACTGATGGAGCTGCTGAAGGTGGTTGGGCCTCGGACACTAGCCTGAGGGACTCCTGCAGTGATGTCCAGGAGCTGAGACCACCTGAACTTTAGTTCTTATTCAAACAAAACACTAAAGCAGAGAAAGCTGTAAATGATATTACTATAAGGACTATTACTTACGTGGCGAAAAACTGCAGCAGGCGACGGTGCAGAGGGACCTCGGGGTCCTTGTGCGTGAGTCGCAAAAACCCAGCTTGCAGGTGCAGCAGGTGGTCAGGAAGGCGAATGGGATGCTGACCTTCATAGTGAGGGGGATTGAATATAAAAGTAGGGAGGTCTTGCTGCATAGGGCATTGGTGAGGCCGCAGCTGGAGTACTGTGTGCAGTTTTTACAGCAAGAGGGGCTTGAGCTATGAGGAGAGGCTGAATAAACTAGGCTTGTACTCGTTAGAGTTTAGAAGAATGAGGGGAGATCTCATTGAGACGTATAAGATGATGAATGGGATGGATAGGATAGAGGTGGAGAGACTCTTCCCGCTCAAAAAAGACAGTAGGACTAGGGGGCACAGCCTCAAGATAAAGGGGAGGCGGTTTAGAACGGAGTTGAGGAGGAACTTCTTCACTCAAAGGGTGGTGAATCTCTGGAATTCTCTGCCCGTTGAAGTGGTGGAGGCTGCCTCGCTAAATATTTTTAAGAAGCGGGTTGATGGGTTCTTGATAAGAGAGGGGATTAAGGGTTATGGGGAGAGGGCGGGAAAGTGGAACTGAGCCACGACAGATCAGCCATGATCTTATTGAATGGCGGGGCAGGCTCGAAGGGCCAGATGGCCTACTCCTGCTCCTATTTCTTACGTTCTTATATTCTTATGTTCTTATGATACTGCAAAGTACAGCAACAGCATTTACAGATTTAGATATGATAGATACATTTACACTCTTAAACACTTGTTTATGTAAAATCTAATTTGATTAAATGAAAAACAGAACATTCAGCAGGTCAGGCAGCATCTGTGGAGTGTGTGCAGGTCAGTGAACATTCATTACCATTTGCTGATACCTGTTAAAGTTTGATGTGTGTTTATATTTGTAACTCTCTGGTTTAAACAGTCAGGTTATGTAACAGGGTGAAGTTCTGCCCCCTCAGCAATTTTTCTTGCGTAGCCTTTGCTTCTGGGTGCAACCAGACTTGAAACGTTTGCTCTATTCTCTCTCCTCAGTTGCTGTCAGACCTGCTGAGATTTTCCAGCATTTTCCATTTTTGTCTCAGATTCCAGCATCTGCAGAAATTTGCTTTTATCTTAATACTCTTGGGGATCCAGGTACAAATCTCACCATGGCATGGTGGCACAGTGGTTAGTGCTGCTGCCTCATAGCATCAGTGACCCGAGCTTGAATGTGCAGAGTCTGCGCATTCTCCCCATGTCTGCATGAGTTTCCTCCGGGTGCTCCAGTTTCCCCTCATAGTCCAAAAGGTGTGTTGGTTAGGATGCATTGGCCATGCTAAATTCTCCCTCAGTGTACCCAAACAGGTGCCGGATTGTGGCGACTAGGGGACTTTTACAGTAACTTCATTGCAGTGTCAATGTAAGCCTACTTGTGACACTAATTGATAAAACTTTAGATGGTGAAATTTGAATTCAATAAAAGAAATTAAAAATCAATTCTTGTAAAAACGATCACTAAGGAAGGAAATCTGCCATCCTTACCCGGTCTGGCCTACATGTGACTCCTGACCCACAGCAGTGTGAACTACCCTCTAAAACAATGGGCAGTAAATGCAGTAAAAACAATGGCCACATCCAATGAATAAAAGATATATAAACTGCAATCACCAATAAATAATAAAGATTTGAATACAGGGTGGAATTTTTAGAAGAACGAGTGGAGATCTAATTGAGGTGTAATAGATATTAACGGGGATTGACAAAGGAGAAATGGAGAGGGTATTCCTTCTTATGGGGCAATCCAAAACAAGAGGTCATAGTTTTAGGAGATTTAAAACTGATGAGGTGGAATTATTTCCCTCAGAGGGTGGCGAGTCTGGAATTCACTGTCCCGGTGGCGGTACGGTAGCACAGTGGTTAGCACTGCTGCTTCACAGCTCCGGCTCGGGTCACTGCCTGTGTGGAGTTTGCACATTCTCCTCGTGTCTGCGTGGGTTTTCTCCGGGTGCTCCGGTTTCCTCCCACAGTCCAAAGATGTGCGGGTTAGGTTCATTGGCTATGCTAAAATTGCCCCTTAGTGTCCTGGGATGTGTAGGTTAGAGGGATTAGCAGGTAAATGTGTAGGGATATGGGGATAGGGTCTGGGTGGGATTGTGTTCGGTGCAGACTCGATGGGCTGAAGGGCCTGTTTCTGCACTGTAGGGTTCTATGCTGGTTCAAAGCACAGTGGATTCAAGGTCTTTGGGTAAATTTAAAGAGAGGTGGACAGATTTTTAATTAGTAACGGGTTTGAAGAGCAGGAAGGTGGAGTTGAGGCAGAGATGAGATCAGCCCTGATCGTATTAAATGGCAGAACAGGCTCGAGGGGCTGAATGGCCTACTCATGCTCCGAGCTCTATAGTTCATCCCTATGATCGAATATATCTGTTTATTTTTTTGCCCTTATTAAACCTCACTGTTTTCAATTCCCTGCAGACTCTCTCTCTATAACTACAGTGTTATTTGCAGTAGCCAATCCCCCCACTCCCGATGCACAAGGCTCCCAGATATTGTAGATTTTTAAAGTCTATTTGGAATCTATTTTGTTTTGACACTGTACAAATTGCTGCAGGACTAATTGTCTGTGAGTGTACTTTTAAGAAATTTTTTTAAAAAATCATGTAGCTTACAGCTTCAGTGATGTTATTGGGGGTGGAGCAAAGCTGTAGCAGTCAGGAGATAGGGCTTTCAGTTTCATTTGTGGCATTCAGATGATTGGGGTTTTAGTTTTGTTTTGGGGAGTGTGTTGGAAGCAGTTTAGCAGCAAGCTAAGAAGCAGTTTTTCTCTCTGTTCTTTTCTTTGTTTGGTTCTGAAACTATTAATAAAGAAGGGTAGGAGAAGCTATGAAGCTGGGCTAGCACTTAATATAAAAAAGGATAGCAAGAGTTTTTATAAATATATAAAAAGGAAGAGGCTGGCTAGGGTGAACGTTAGTCCTTTAGAGGATGAGAAAGGGGACCTAGTGGTAGGGGATGGGGATATGGCTAAAGTCTTGAATAACTTTTTTGTTTCTGTCTTCACGGAGGAGGACGTGAATAATTTGCCGGGTGTTAGCGATGGAAAGGTGGTAGGAATGGAGGGTCTTAATGACATTACTGTTACTAGAGAGGTGGTGCTCGACAGACTGGAGGGGCTGATTGTGGACAAGTCCCCAGGACCGGATGGAATGCATCCGAGGGTTCTGAAAGAAATGGCGGAGGTGATAGTGGATGCCTTGGTGGTTATTTTCTAGACGTCGCTGGATTCCGGGGAAGTGCCGGAAGATTGGAAAACGGCTAATGTTACGCCGTTGTTTAAGAAGGGTGCCAGGCAAAAGGCGGGGAATTATAAGCCGGTTAGTTTAACGTCTGTGGTAGGTAAAATGTTAGAATCCGTCATTAAGGAGGAAATAGCGAGGCATCTTGAGGGGAATTGCTTGATAGGGTGGACGCAACACGGTTTCATTAAAGGGAAGTCGTGTCTAACAAATTTACTGGAGTTCTATGAGGATGTGTCTAGGGCAGTGGATAGAGGAGAGCCGGTGGATGTGGTCTTTCTGGATTTTCAGAAGGCGTTTGACAAAGTACCTCACAAGAGGTTATTGCAGAAGGTCAGGGGACTTGGAGTTGGGGGTAGGATGTTGGCGTGGATAGAGGATTGGTTGTCAAATAGGAGGCAGAGAGTGGGGGTCAATGGGTGCTATTCGGATTGGCGGTTGGTGACTAGTGGGGTGCCCCAGGGGTCGGTGCTGGGGCCTCAGCTATTTACCATTTATATAGATGATCTGGAGGAGGGAACCGAGTGCAGGGTGTCGAAATTTGCTGATGACACCAAGATTGGGGGAAAGGCAAATTGTGTGGAGAGTCTGCAGAAGGATCTAGATAGGCTGGGCGAATGGGCCAGGAAATGGCAAATGGAATTTAATGTTGGCAAGTGTGAGGTGGTCCACTTTGGTAGGAAGAATGGTAGGAAGGACTATTACTTACGTGGCGAAAAACTGCAGCAGGCGACGGTGCAGAGGGACCTCGGGGTCCTTGTGCATGAGTCGCAAAAACCCAGCTTGCAGGTGCAGCAGGTGGTCAGGAAGGCGAATGGGATGCTGGCCTTCATAGCGAAGGGGATTGAATATAAAAGTAGGGAGGTCTTGCTGCAGCTGTATAGGGCATTGGTGAGGCCACAGCTGGAGTACTGTGTGCAGTTTTGGGCGCCGCACCTGCGCAAGGATATTTTGGCCCTGGAGGGAGTGCAGAGGAGGTTTACTAGGCTGATACCAGAGTTGAGGGGATTGAGCTATGAGGAGAGGCTGAATAAACTAGGCTTGTACTCGTTAGAGTTTAGAAGAATGAGGGGAGATCTCATTGAGACGTATAAGATGATGAATGGGATGGATAGGATAGAAGTGGAGAGACTCTTCCTGCTCAAAAAAGACAGTAGGACTAGGGGGCACAGCCTCAAGATAAAGGGGAGGCGGTTTAGAACAGAGTTGAGGAGGAACTTCTTCACTCAAAGGGTGGTGAATCTCTGGAATTCTCTGCCCGTTGAAGTGGTGGAGGCTGCCTCGCTAAATATTTTTAAGAAGCAGGTTGATAAGAGAAGGGATTAAAGGATATGGGGAGAGGGCGGGAAGGTGGAACTGAGCCACGACAGATCAGCCATGATCTTATTGAATGGCGGGGCAGGCTCGAAGGGCTAGATGGCCCACTCCTGCTCCTATTTCTTATGTTCTTATGTTCTTATTATCAGTTAGCTGAAGAGGCTTAAAGAAGCCGTGTTTTGGGAAACAGATTCAACTACAACCTCTTCTGAGTTTCTTTACAAGGGCTTTTCAACCCAGGAGGCTGGATTCCTGCAACAATTGAGCAGTAACCTACGTTGTACTGTGCTTACTTAGAGTGTTTTGTGGACTGGATGTTGTCTTTGGTTGGACTACATTAGAGATATTCCTTAAGGATTATACATTATTGTGACTGTTATGTTTGGTTGTTTGTACTTGTTAAAAGTTCTTGCTAATTGTCTTACTACATGTGTCAACAATATTCGTTACACTTTGTTTTTGATAAAAGCTTCTAGTGGGTCAGTTTAATCACACTGGGAGTGAAACTTCTCTCACTCATCCTAGCCAAATTCAATGTGAAACAGTATAGGTCAGGCAAGCTTCATAGAACATGGAGTAATCCAACCTGACTTCTAACATTATTAATGCAGCTAAGGTAGCAACTGAGATTCTAAGTGACTTGATGAAATGGTTCACAAAAGGAAGCACAATTAAGGTCCAAGGAGCCCTGAATAGGTCCCCAGCTGTTCCTGATTTAACCTGTGAAAATGAAAATTTCACAAAGTGAAATGTAGAAAATAAAAGCGTAAACTCTTCCTCTTTCAAGAAAGGTACCTGACCTGTCTAGGTACTATGTGATGATAATGTACCTTTTTAAGGAATGTATTTCAATCATGTTTCTCTGCAGGATGTTTTAGCAGTCCCTGGGATTTTATCGGTGTTGTGTCATCTGCAACCAGTGTCCTTTATTGTTACTGAAGCAGTGTAACTGACATCACGTTGTTTTAATCTGAACTAATGCAGTGTTCTCTGGTTTCAGTGTTTCCCTGGGATGGCAGAGTAGAGCTTGATTGGGGTAATTGACAGGTCAGGTCATATGACTAGGGACAACTTTGTTTTTCACAGAGAAGTCCAGTTTTAATTTCGTTTTTCAGAAGCTTCTTGGAGCTGAGAGAGACAGCAGTGTTTTCCCCACTCCCTGGAGTTGGAGTTTTAGCCGTCTAAGTGTTGCTTTCTCTTATGTCAGGAGACTGGAAGCTGCCAGAGGCTAAGTTTACCTCTCTTCAGGTTTTGAGGATATATTCTTTCCTGAAAATTAGTGGCTTGGATTTCAGTCCATAGATGAAACAAAGCTGGAAATCCAGCATCATGTGCATACTGGTTATAGTGCTAATTCTGAGGGAGGGTGCATATCTATCATAGAACACTACAGCACAAACAGGCCCTTCAGCCCACAAGTTGCGCCGATCACATCTATACCTACTAAGCCATAGACCTATCTATAACCCCCAATCCCATTAAACCCCATATACTCATCCAGAAGTCTTTTAAAAGACCCCAGCGAGTTCGCCTCCACCACCACCGATGGCAGCCGATTCCATTCACTCACCACCCTCTGAGTGAAAAACTTACCTCTAACATCTCCTCTGTACCTGCTCCCCAGCACCTTAAACCTCTGTCCTCTCGTAGCGACCATTTCAGCCCGGGGAAATAGCCTCTGAGAATCTACCCTATCTATTCCTCTCAACATCTTATAAACCTCTATCAGGTCGCCTCTCAACCTTCGTCTCTCCAGGGAGAAGAGTCCCAGCTCCCTCAACCTATCTTTATAAGGCATGCCTCCCAATCCAGGCAACATCCTTGTAAATCTCCTCTGCACCCTTTCAATAGCTTCTACGTCCTTCCTATAGTGAGGTGACCAGAACTGCGCACAGTACTCCAAGTGGGGTCTGACAAGGGTCTTATAAAGTTGCAGCATTACCTCCCGACTCCTAAACTCAATCCCTCGATTAATGAAGGCCAGTACACCATACGCCTTCTTGACCACATCCTCCATCTGCGAGGCCAATTTAAGAGTCCTATGGACCCGGACCCCAAGGTCCTTCTGATCCTTAACACTGCTAAGAGTCTTACCCTTGATATTATTATATTCCTTCATCCCATTGGACCTGCCAAAATGGACCACTACACATTTATTCAGGTTGAAGTCCATCTGCCACTTCTCCGCCCAGTCTTGCATCCTATCTATGTCCCGCTGCAACTTCTGACATCCCTCCAGACTATCCACAACACCACCAACCTTCGTATCGTCGGCAAACTTATCAGGTATTCCTTTAAATTGGAACAACAGCAATAGCTAGCTGTTAATGGTTACACTGTGCCATGTTTAAGTCTTGCAAAAAGTAAAAGGGGAAGTGATGACCTGGTGGTATTATCGCTTGATTATTAATTCAGAAACCCAGCTAATGTTCTGGGGACCCAGGATCGAATCCTGCCACGGCAGATGGTGGAATTTGAATTCAATAATAAAAAAATCTGGAATTAAGAATTTACTGATGACCGTGAAACCATTGTCGGGAAAAGCCATCTGGTTCACAATTGTCCTTTAAGGAAGGAAATCTGCCGTCCTTACCCGGTCTGGCCTATACGTGACTCCAGAGCCACAGCAATGTGGTTGACTCAACTGCCCTCCAAGGGCAACTACAGATGGGCAATAAATGCCGGCCCAACCAACACCACCCATGAATTAAAAAATTATGCTAATTCTTTTTGTTATATTCTGTGTTCTTAAATAAATGTTTTTCTCTTTTTAATCCACAGGTGCTTCGGTCCGCCTTGTTATCCAACAAGAGGCATACACACAGTGGGTCGTACGAGGGCTGCTCTTGGATGTTTCGAGAGTAGCCTAGTGCTTCACATCGTTAGTGTGTGCTTAAACTGGACCAACTGACGGGCAACATGACAGCTCAGTGACTATCACTGATTGCTGTGCAGACACATGGATTTGGGCTGGTGGCTGTGGGAGTTTGCGCATTCTCCCCGCGCTTGCGTGGGTTTTCTCCGGGAGCTCCGGTTTCCTCCCACACCCCAAAGATGTGCTCTTAGGCTGATTGGTGTAACAAATTGTCCCTAAATTAGTATCCCTTCAATGTGGAGTGCCATAAGCGTAGACAATGGTCATGGGTGGAAGAGGGATTCACAATGTTGAAATGGTGGGCCAAAGGGCCTGTTTCCCGTACTGTGTTGTTTTTTGTATAAACTTTGTTTTGATAAAAGCTCCCTAGTGGGTTACTCAAAACAAAACCAGGAGTGAAACACCTTATGGCAAACCCCAATGGCAAAATGAAATGTGAAACTCAGGGTCTAGGTGAACTTCGCAAAACACTTTGGGAGTTTGCGGTGTGGGCTGTAACAGTAACACTGACACCAAAATTGTTCAGCAATTTGACCCTGTCAGAGCCAATCACTGCTCTATTCCTTCCTGCCTCGCCTCAATGAGTAGGTCCATTATATTCCTCATCACCAATATCTTCATCGGCACTGGGTCTAAATCAAAAAACTCCTTCCTTAACATCACCACGGGTGTACCCGCGCCTCGTGCAATTGGATTCAATTTGCTGTTTAGAATAAGCAAGGAGATGAATTAAGCGCTTGCCTTGATCACTCTGCACATTAAGGATTAAAATTTTAATTTAAAACATTGGCACACAATCCATTACTTGTAACAGGAGAATTGATCATTTAAGTTGTGCCAGAGTTAATGAGGGTGTGGTGAGTGTAATTAGGGGGGCTGCAGGAATATCAGAGAATGGGAATTATGCTCTGTGTCCAAGCTAAAACACAAGGTGTTTATGAAGCTCTTAAGACATCCAACACTTGGGAGGTTTGAAGTAGTCTTGCTATGTTTAGTTCATTTTGATCCAAGGGGTTTAGAAGTTAATTCAGCCTGGCAACATTGGGTTAAATCTGGTCATTTTGATCTAGAGATCTAAATCGATCGGGGCCTAGTAAAGTACTGGAAGGTTACTGTGGCAACCTTCTTGTTATTAGACTACTCTGACTGAATCCCAGAATAACAACACTTCCCAGACTTAATACAATAAACTGGGCACCGAACGATGATTGAGCAAAGTAAAAGGGGTTTAATCAGAACTTAGTTTGTTGGTTTATCCATTTCCATGCATGAGACAGGGCCAGAAAACTAGATCATAAGTGAAACAAATAAAAACTAAATACATCTTTCCCCCCCAAACAAGATCAAGCCGCACACATTCCCAGAAATAAACAGTTATATCAGTTACAAATGTTTTCCATTTTAATCTCTGAGATGCAAGTTGTTGATTGTTGGGAGTCCTCCCAGTTACACAGCATCCCGTAACTTGAATTTGGAATACCAGGAATCGGGAAAACTTGCCTTTTATTAATACAATGTTCGAAAATTGGCCACTCATTAAAAATGTCCGTGTGTGGAAAAGATGAACAGGTTGGGACGTTAATGCACTGGAGTTGGTAAAAATCCTTACAATGCAGGAAGCCAACATTTGGCCAAGACATCTAGCCCCATGATACCTGCCCTATTCCCCTCTGATGTGGATATGCTGGCATTGGACTGGGGTAAACACAGTAAAAAGTCTGACAACACCACCTTACTATCCCCCTTTGCCATGGCTAATCCCCCGAACCTACACATCTTTGCAAAGGGCAATTTAGCATGACCAATCTACCCAACCTGCACATCTTTGGACTATGGGAGTGCCAGGGTCAACGCCAGGGTCTCAGATCCACTGAAATCCATTAGAAATATAATCACTGTCACAATGCACATACAAGACCGAATATTGTAGATTGAAAAATTGACAAACAGAACGAGTAAGTGCATTAATCAATATTGAACTTAACTTGCCAAAAAGATGCACTTTGACAGAGGGGTGAGGGATACTACCAGAGAGCAGTCAAGGCCAAAACATTGTACATTTTCAAGGACAAGATAGATATAGCTCTTGGGGCTAGAAGGATAAGAAGTGGGGGGAGTGAGAACAGGTCACTGGTTGGATGATCAGCCATGATCAAAATGAATGGTGAAGCAGGCTCGAAGGGCCAAATGGCCCACTCCTATTTCCTGTGTCCCCTATGGATAAGGTGGAAGAGCAATGTGGGTTCACAATGATTCACAAATGTTAAACACAGCAACAAAGGTTAACAAAAACTCGAGGGGAATAATTAAAAAAATATTCTTTGATGGAATGTGGGTGCCAATGGCAAAGGCCAACATTTGGTGCCCATCCTGATTACCCTGGTGCATTGAGCTGAGTGGCTTGTTGGACATTTCAGAGGGCATTTTAAGAGTGGATTGCTGTAGAGTCATAGAAGCCCTCCGGTGCAGAAGGAGGCCATTTGGCCCATCAAGCTTGTACCAACAACAATCCCAATCTATTCCCGCACCCCATATATTTACCCTGCTAATCACCACCCCCCCCCGTGACATAGAACATAGAACATTACAGCGCAGAACAGGCCCTTCGTGACAGGCAGGGACAATTTAGTACTGCTAATCAACTTAACCCACACACCTTTGGACAGTGGGAGGAAACCGGAGCACCCGGAGGAAACCCACAGATACTGGGAGAATGTGCAAACTCCACACACACACACACACACACACACACACACACGCATGCACACACACACACACACACACACACACATACACACACACACACATTGACCTGAGGCCAGAATTGAACACAGGTTCCTGGTACCGTGAGGCAGCATTGCTAATCACTGTACCACAGTGCAGGCTAGACTAGGTGAGGATGTCAGAGAAACTTCAATAACAGTTTCACAGACACCATTACTGAGATTAGTTTTCAATTCCAGATTTCATTCATTGAATTTAAATTCCACCAGAAGCTGTGGTGAGCTTTGAACCCACACCCTCAGAGCACTAGCCTCTGGGTTACTAGCCCAGTGACTAGGTAGCACAGTGGCATGGTAGCACAGTGGTTAGCACTGCTGCTTCACAGCTCCAGGGTCCTGGGTTCGATTCCCGGCTCGGGTCACTGTCTGTGTGGAGTTTGCACATTCTCCTCGTGTCTGCGTGGGTTTTCTCCGGGTGCTCCGGTTTCCTCCCACAGTCCAAAGATGTGCGGGTTAGGTTCATTGGCTATGCTAAAATTGCCCCTTAGTGTCCTGGGTTGTGTAGGTTAGAGGGATTAGCAGATATATGTGTAGGGATATGGGGATAGGGTCTGGGTGGGATTGTGTTCGGTGCAGACTCGATGGGCCGAAGGGCCTGTTTCTGCACTGTAGGGTTCTATGCTGACTAGTCCACTACACCACCATCTATCCTGAGAAATTGTAAAGAACCTCCAACAGGACAGGGGACTGGGTCCTGTCCAGTCCTCGATTTTATGGAAGGACTTGAAGGCTCTGAGGAAGCCACAAAGTTTAAGTCAGAAGTGAGGGGTTATAATTTAGAGAAAGATTCAGTTTAAGTTTTAAGTTTAGGTTTATTTATTAAGGTCACAAGTAGGCTTATATTAACACTGCAATGAAGTTACTGTGAAAATCCCCTAGTTGCCACACTCCGGCGCCTGTTCAGGTAAACTAAGGGAGAATTTAGCCCGGCCAATGCAGCTAAACAGCAAGTGTTTCGGACTGTGGGAGGAAACCGGAGCACCCAGACGAAACCCACGCAGACACGGGGAGAATGTGCAGGCTTTGCACAGTGACCCAAACCGGGAATTGAACCTGGGTCCCTGGTGCTGTGAAGCAGCAATGCTAACCACTGTGCCACCGTGCTGCCTGAACAAGCTGGGCTCCTCTTTAACATGAGGAAGAGATTCAATGGCGTTGATGAAGATATTTCCATGTGTGGGGGAAGTACAATTAACAGCAGTAGACAAATGAAATGTGAGCAGGCGTCCATTGAAACCTGCCTCAACGCCACATACAATCCCTACAGTGCAGAAAAGAGGCCATTCGGCCCATCAAGCCTGCACCAACCTACCTTTCTATGTTACCCAGACCCTAACCCTGTAACCCCACATATTTATGCCACTCATCTTCTTACACATCTTTGGACATGAAGGGGCAATTTAGCATGGCCAGTCCATGCACATCTTTGGACGGTGGGAGAGAACTGAGCATCCGGAGGAAACCCACGCAGACACGGGGAGAACATGCAGACTCCGCACACTCAGCCAAGGCTAAAATTGAACCTGGGTCCCTGGCACTGAGTCAGCAGAGCTAACCACTGTGCCACCTTCCTGCACTAAACCCATTAGTATATAAAAAAATTTACCAACCTTTATTGTGTTAACATATTCAATAACTGAGAACCTACAGCATTTTGCTACAGGACTTCAAAGACTCTCAACTCCTTCAGTGGAGAGAAATCTCAAGGTTCATTTCCATATATAAGGAGATCCAAATTGTATCCATAGAATCCCTACAGTGCAGGAGAAGGCCATCCAGCCCATTGAACCTGCATCAACTCTTTCATCCTGAACATTTCCTCCTAACCTGCACATCTTTGGACACTAAGAGGCAATTTAGCATGGCCAATCCACCTAACCTGCACATTTTTGGACACTGAGGGGCAATTTAGCATGGCCAATCCACCTAACCTGCACCTCTTTGGACACTAAGGGACAATTTAGCATGGCCAATCCACCTAACCTACACATCTTTGGACACTAAGGGGCAATTTAGCATGGCCAATCCACCTAACCTGTACATCTTTGGACACTAAGGGACAATTTAGCATGGCCAATCCACCCAACCTACACAACTTTGGGCACTAAGGGGCAATTAGCATGGCCAATCCACCTAACCTGCTGATCTTTTGGACTGAGAGGGGAAACCGGAGCACCCGGAGGAAACCTCACGCAGACACAGGGAGAATGTGCAGACTCCACGCAGGTATCTCTTCTGTAAATCGTATGACTCAACCCAATCATTTGACTTGTGTTATGAAGTCCATAGCGCTGTGAAGCAGCAGCGCTAACCCGTGCCATCCTCGTACTTTGGGTGTGGCCTGACCAAAAGCGCTGGAAGAATCCTTTACTTTTGCGCGCCAACCATTTTTGTAATTAAAGGTGAAGCTATCATTTGTTTTAATCACTTGCTGTGGCTCGTGTATCAGCACAGCCAGCTCTCTTGTAATAAAGATATTTCACAAGCTACTTCTCACCTTTTAAACATTTTCAAATTGTTTTTCCAAATTGGATAACGTCACACATTCCGACATATTGTTTCGTCTGCCTCATGCTTCTCCACTCGTCCAAGCTGTGTCCCTCCGCTTCCTTCCTCACAGCTTACTCTACTCCACATTCAGTGGACACTGCTCTCCTTTTATCCTTCCTGCAAGTCACGTCCTTAAAGAAAAACCGAGACACTTGTCAAACACAACATCTCTTCTATAAATCGTACAGACTCGGCCCAATCAAGAATAGATTCAAGCACTTCTGGCAGCATGTGCAGGTCTGGGAGAAATCGGCCATGCTAAATTGCCCATTATTGCTAAAGATGTGTAGATTAGGTGGGTTGGCCATGCTAAATTGTCCCTTTGCATCCAAAGATGTGCAGGTTAGGTGGATTGGCCATGCTAAATTGTCCCTTTGCATCCAAAGATGTGCAGGTTAGGTGGATTGGCCATGCTAAATTGCCCCTTATTGCCAAAGATGTGCAGGTTAGGTGGATTGGCCATGCTAAATTGTCCCTTTGCATCCAAAGATGTGTAGGTTAGGTGGATTGGCCATGCTAAATTGCCCCTTATTGCCAAAGATGTGCAGGTTAGGTGGATTGGCCATGCTAAATTGTCCCTTTGCATCCAAAGATGTGCAGGTTAGGTGGGTTGGCCATGCTAAATTGCCCCTTAGTGTCCAAAGATGTGCAGGTTAGGTGGATTGGCCATGCTAAATTGCCCCTTATTGCCAAAGATGTGCAGGTTAGGTGGATTGGCCATGCTAAATTGTCCCTTTGCATCCAAAGATGTGTAGGTTAGGTGGATTGGCCATGCTAAATTGCCCCTTAGTGCCCAAAGATGTGCAGGTTAGGTGGATTGGCCATGCTAAATTATCCCTTTGCATCCAAAGATATGTAGGTTAGGTGGATTGGTCATGCTAAATTGCCCCTTAGTGTCCAAAGATGTGCAGATTAGGTGGATTGGCCATGCTAAATTGCCCCTTAGTGTCCAAAGATGTGCAGGTTAGGTGGGTTGGCCATGCTAGATGGGTGGGGTGTTGGGGCAGGGAAGAGGCCCTGGGTAAGATACTCTGTCAGAGTCTCGATGGGCCGAACAGCCTCTTCAGCACTGTACGCTAGCACTTCTCCCGCTGACTGTTAGGCTAATTGGCCCATAGTTCGGTTCTGATCTCTTTCTCGTATCGTGGGTTTAAAACATTTGCTACCTTCTCAAGCAATGGGGACGGTTCCACAAACGAGAGAGTGCGTGAAGTCCGCACGAGGGCAGGGTGTGAGTCTTCCAAAAAAAAATGTCACAAAAGGTACCACGAGAGCAGCCGCCAAAAGAAAACGCTGGAGTAGGAGAGAGTAACTTGGAGAGATTTCAGTTGATGCTTTATTGTTTCCATATGGCTAAGGATTAGCTTCATTCGACTGTTCTGTTAAGGACACCGAGTCCAAGTGACTCCAGGGAGCACTGTTACTTCCTTAAAGCGGTTACAAATAGAATCAGTAAAACTTTACATCCACTGACCCTCCCTGAATCCTATGGAATGACTGAATAACACTAACTTACCAACTACATTAGCAGTGTATGTACATATCAGCACACTAAACTATAGAACCTTGTAGTAGGAATATATCTCACTGTGAAAATCAGGGTGTTTCAAACACAACCCAAGTCAGAAACATGGAAAAATATTTTGTACATAATTATTCGCTGTGAAACTTGCAGTAACGAATCTCAAGTGATGAAAAGATTCAAGGTCATACATGAAAAAAAGTCTTTTAAGAAAGTTTTTTTTTCCCTCTTCGGTTCCATTGGAAAACTGCACCATTTTAAATGGGTTTAAGGATACAATATACAGTGTAACATGCAAAAACAATGCACTGCATTAACTGCACGCCAACCAGTTCATAAAAACAAAACCTGCATCTTAAACCGAGGAGAAACGGCACCTCCTTAAACTATTACAGACAATTCTCAAAATAAAAGGAATCCTTAAAATCTTTTTTCTTTACTTTTCTTTTTTTAAAAAAAAAACCTTTTTTGTTTTAACCAAGCCATAAACGACCACATTGTTCTGGGGTCCCCAGCCGCACACACTGGAGCAAGAGGATAGTTCGAAGAACGAAAGAGAGAACCACAGGCCCATTCAGGCTCGCAAATAACGTCACGAGGCAGCTTCCCGCGGGGACAAAGGTGGCAGCCGTCAAGAAGGGGCTGGGAAGAGGCTGTGGGAACTGCCCTTTAACTGTAGCCACCGGCCACTGTCTGTCCGCTGCCATTGTCCACCCTGGAAGGAAACTGGAAATCTAACTCAAATAATAATCCTTCAATCTGATCTTAAAACGTGAGGCTGACAAGCACTTGATTTTGGAGTCTAGTTCAGGAGCTCTACTTCATGCGTACTGAAGGTTCAAGTATAACAGGGGCTACAAGTCTCGCTTTAGTTAAAACTCCATGTTGCATTAATCCTCAATGACTATTGGTTCTTCATTCATGGGCTGCCTGGGCTGCTGTGATGCAGAAGATGCGCGTCCTTGTCGAATCAGAATCTGTCGGTAGGGTTGACGCGCTGCTCGCTTCATATCCACTGGACCCAGCATCTTGCGCACTTTCCTAATTTCCAGAGAAACAAGAGAAAAAAAAAAAGACACTAAATAAAACTGCAAATGGCACAACCGACAAACTTTCCACATCGCAGATTCAATTAGGTTTGGATCCGAGAGCTGATGGTCCAATGTTTGACTGAAGTAGATGACACGGAAATTATTCTGTTCCCTCACATCTGTCCTGAACTTATCATTTGCCACTCTGTCTCTCTCTGTCTTGGTGGGCAGCCCACACAACAGCATCCTCCCTAACAAGGATCGAAAGTCCAAGGTTTTAAACATGACCATTTCTGGGGTAGCACAGGGGCACAGTGGTTAGCACTGCTGCCTCACAGCCCCAGGGACCTGGGTTCAATTCCTGGCTTGGGTCACTGTCTGTGTGCAGTTTGCTGGAAATTTCCCCAGCAATCCATCTCCCTGTGTGTAGGGAGGAAGGGAGGCCGGGGTGCATGGTGCTTTCTCCCAGCACGTAGTCTTTGACATGTCCCGAGGGGGATTCAGTCAGGGTGCTCCTGAGATGTGCGGGTTAGGAGGATTTGCCATGGTAAATTGCCCCTTAGTGTCCAAAGATGTGCAGGTTAGGTGTATTGTCCATGCTAAATTGCCCCTTAGTGTCCAAAGATGTTTAAGATTAGGGGATTAGGCATGGTAAATGTGTGGGGTTAGGGGGATAGTGTGGGGGGAGAGGGCCTGGCTAAGTTACTAAAACCTGGTGTTGTCAGACTTTTTACTGTGTTTACGCCAGTCCAACGCCGGCATACCCACATCATAAGTTACGTGTCTGAGAGTCGGTGCAGACTTGATGGGCTGAATGGCCTCTTCTGCACTGTAGGGATTCTATGATACCAATGGCACTTAATATTTTGTATTTGCCCTTGAAAACCTGTCTTGCTGTTTGAATTTCTCCAGTCTGTTCTTTATGGCGGTCATGTTACAGTGGACTGCTTTTCCATTGCCAATACAGGCTTATTCTTTGTGAAGAATAATGATAAGTGATCTGAGCAACATTACATAGCAGTACAGCCTTGTCCACAAGGATCCTGGAGATAATATGGGACGGAATAAATTCTCCATGTTAAGACTGTGTAGGCAAACTGCTTTTACTGCCCTCCCTGCTTTGGCTGCAAATCTTTTCCCTCTGCAGTGCCAGACACTCTGGCCCAGTGCGCAATGCTTCAAGCCATATCTTGCTCTGTGCTTTTCCCATATCCCGTATTCATCTCAACTTCAAACAGTTATCCACCCTCCCTTAAAACACAGAATGGTCTCTGCCTCAATCACACTCTTACTCCTTCATCTAAAAACGCAGCATTATCACTGACAAAACACCCTCCCCTCATGACACCTTCTCTAAACCTTCTTTGCTCCAGACAGAGTGGTCTTAGTGCTCCTCACAGCTGCCGTTTCCCACTCGTGCCATTCTGCAGAATCGGCACTGTATACACACTATGGTTTTTAAGTCCTCCCTACAACAGGATGGTCAAAGCCATACATACTGTGCCTGAACCAGAGTTTGTACAATACAGGATTAGAATCCCTATAGTGCAGAAAGTGGCCATTCAACACATTGTGTCTGCATTGACTATCCAACAGTGCGTCTGACCCAGGTCTTATCCCTGTAACCCCACACATTTACCATGGCTAACCCATCTAACCTGCACATCTTTGGACACTAAGGGGCAATTTAGCATGACCAATCCACCTAACCTGCACATCTTTGGACACTAAGGGACAATTTAGCACAGCCAATCCACCTAACCTGCACATCTTTGGATACTAAGGGACAATTTAGCACGGCCAATCCACCTAACCTGCACATCTTTGGACTGTGGCAGGAAACCTGAGCACCCAGAGGAAACCCGTACTGACACAGGGAGAATGTGTCAGACAGGCACCCGAGGCTGGAATTGAACCCAGGTCCCTGCCACTGTGAGGCAGCAGTGCTGACCACTGTGCTGCCTAATGGTACATGTGGTTGGAGATGGAAGTTTGGGTAGTCCACCTTTTGTTAAGCCTGCTTATGATTTTCACACCATTATTTCAGCATGAACATCATTTGTGTTAAATTACATTGATTTAATAGAAACATATTTACCACCAAAGCCTGAGTGACAGTGGTGAGGACCGAGATCTGTGGTTCACACCAGAGAAAGCATCCTTTCTGGTAATGGTTCCTGTTCTGACCCAGACCGTAAGGAACTACAAAGGGGTGTGAACAATGCCCAGTCCATCACTCAAACCAGCCTCTCATCCACTGACTCCATCTACATTTCCCACAGTCTCTGTAAAACAGCCAAGGACCCCACGCACCCCGGACAAACTCTCTTCCACCTTCTTCCATCAGAGGAGGAATTCCTTCAGCCGGAGAGTGGTGAATCTGTGAAACTCATTGCCACAGAGGGCTGTGGAGGCCGGGTCATTGAGTGTCTTTACGACAGAGATAGATAGGTTCTTGATTAATAAGGGGATCAGGGGGTAAAGGCAGGAGAATGAGGAAAAGTATCAGCCATGATTGAGTGGCAGAGCAGACTCGATGGGCCGAGTGGCCTAATTCTGTCCCAATATCTTACGGGAAAAAGCCACAAAAGTCTGAGCTCACATACTAACCGACTCAAAAACAGCTTCTTCCCTGCTGCCATCAGACTTTTGAATGGACCTATCTTGCAGCAAGTTGATCGTTCTCTACACCCTAGCTATGACTGTAACACTACATTCTGCACTCTCTCCTTTCCTTCTCTACGGTATGCTTTGTCTGCACTGCATGCAAGAAACAATACTTTTCACTGTATGTTAATACATGGGACAATAATAAATCAAATCTAATGAAAAGTCTTGAGACAATTAGGCAGGTCATACAAATCGGCGAGCTTCACCAAGCTGGGCAGGCTGGCTGTTAGCTGGGATGCTGCGTGTCTGGCTGTCAGAAGTCTGACAACACCAGGTTTAAGTCCAACCTATTTATTTGATAGTAAACTCACAAGCTTTCGGGGTTAACCTCTTCGTCAGGTGAATGGAGAGTTCTGGCCTCAGACAGAGCATATAAAGCACAGACAGTTTAGAGATTACTGATTAGAATGCGAATCTTCACACCTAACCTGCTGTTCAAGTCTTAAAGTGGCTGATAATGTGAGTGGAAGGAGCACTGATCACAGGTTAAAGAGATGTGTATTGTCTCCAGACAGTTCAGAAAGTGACCAGGCAAGTCACGGGGGTTACAGATAGTGCGACATGAACCCAAGATCCCTGTTGAGACCGTCCTCATGTGTGCGGAACTTGGCTATCAGTCTCTGCTCAGCGACTCTGCACTGTTGCTCAGAGTCGCTGAGCAGAGACTGATAGCCAAGTTCCGCACACATGAGGACGGTCTCAACAGGGATCTTGGGTTCATGTCGCACTATCTGTAACCCCCGTGATTTGCCTGGGTTTGCAAAACCTCACTTACTGTACTGTCTGGAGACAATACACATCTCTTTAAACTGTGATCAGTGTTCCTTCCACTCACATTGTCGGCCACTTTAAGACTTGAACAGCAGGTTAGGTGTAAAGATTCGCATTCTAATCAGTAATCTGTAAACTGTCTGTGCTTTATATGCTCTGTCTGAGGCCAGAACTCTCCATTCACCTGAAGAAGAGCTTAACCTCGAAAGCTTGTGGATTTACTATCAAATAAATTGGTTGGACTTAAACCTGGTGTTGTCAGACTTCTTACAGTGTTAACCCCAGTCCAACGCCGGCATACCCACATCCTGCCTGGCTGTCGGCAGAATAGAGTAAAAATGCTAATTACCGAGTTTCGTCTGTTGCTATGAAAAGGACATCATCAGGTGCGTCGATCCAGTTCATCCTCCTGCCCTTCATTGGTGGCAGGGAGCCAGGCTTCAGCACTTTGGTGTTTCTCGAGTATGGTTTCCCATTGATCATGTAACCCCGGTTAATGGCAGTCTGTAACAGGACACAAACAATTAATGCTCAGCAGCGCAGAGGATGGACGGTACAGGGATGGGGAGACTGGGCAGGGAAGACAAGATGAAGCAAAAACACCCAATGATTTCCCAGCAGCGCTGGGTAAGTACCACGATTTGAAGAGTGTTTGGAGCTTATACACCAGCACACAAACTGAAACCTCCCCACGTTGCAGTGGATGGAGCGTGGAAACCTCCTGTAGCAATGGGTGAGACAGCTTCTGGCTGGTGCCAGTGAGACTGGAACACCTGTTTCTATTCTGTACCCAGCTCTGTGGCGTGGCCCTGAAGCCCACACAAAAAACAGGACAGCACAGCACAGGAACAAGGCCTTCGGGCCACCAAGCCTGCACTGATCACACTGTCCTACCTGGGCCTGTATCCCTCTATACCCTGCCTATTCATGTGCCTCTGTGTCTTAAATGTCACTAATGTATCTGCCTGAACCACCTTAGGCAGTGCATTCCAGGCCCTCACCACCCTCCAGTAAAGTACTTCCCCTGCACATCTCCACTGAAGCTAACCCCCCCCTCACCTTCAACTTGTGTCCCCTTGTAATTGTCATTTCTGCCCTGGAGAAAAAGCTTCCAAAAGTTCGCCCTCTTAATTTTATAAACTTCTATCAGGCTGCCCCTCAGCCTCTGTCTTCCCAGGGAGAACAATCCCAGTTTATTCAATCTCTCCTCATAGCTAATACCCTCCGTACCAGGCAACATCCTGGTGAACCTTTTCTGTACTCTTTCCAAAGCCTCCATATCTTTCTGGTAGTGTGGTGACCAGAATTGGACACACTATTCCAAATGTGGTCTCACCGGCGTTTTATTCAGCTGTAACATAATTTACCAACTTTTACACCCGATACACTGGCTGATGAAGGCAAGCATGCCAATTGTTTTCTTCACCACCTTTCCCACCCATTCTGCCACCTTTAAGGAGCTGTACTCCCAGATCTCTCTGTGTGTCTGTGCTCCTAATGGATTTGCACACTAAGGAGTCTCACAAGTCAGGAGCTTTTTCCCCGGGTGGAAGAGTCAATTACTAGGGGGCACAGTTTTAAGGGGTGAGGAGCAAGGTTTAAAGATGTACGAGGCAAGCTTTTATTTTTACACAGAGAGTAGTGGGTTGCCGGAGAAGCTAGTGGAAGCGGATATGGTAGTGACTTTTAAGGGACGAGTTGACAAGTATATGAATAGGATGGGAATAGAGGGATATGGTCCCTGGCGGGAAGGGGGTTTTAGTTTAGTCAGGAAACATGGTCGGTGCAGGTTTGAGGGCTGAAGGGCCTGTTCCTGCGCTGTAATTTTCTTTGTTCTTTGTAACACCAGGTTAAAGTCCAACAGGTTTATTTGGTAATAAACCTATTGGACTTTAACCTGGTGTTGTGAGACTTCTTAATGTGCTTACCCCAGTCCAACGCCAGCATCTCCACCTGATGGATTTGCCATTTATTTTGTCGCTCCCACCTGAATGGGAGCGGTGGGAGCTATCAAAATGCAGCACCTGGCATTTGTCCGGATTCTCATTCCATGCACGACTCCTATTTCCCCAGGAACTATTGAGTATTAAAGTCCCCTGGGTCGCAGGTGCAAACCTCTGGGACAGGGGATCAAACAGCTGGGGCGGGAACGCAAACACGCAGAACACGAGTGCAAACCCCTGGGAACCTGATCTGTACTTGGCAATCAAGAACATTCAACATCCCCACAGGAGAGAAAAACAAGATCCAAGCTGACAAGATAAGGCACTGCACTCCATCTTGGGCTCGGTCCAATGTTTGATCTTAGACAAAAGGCCAAGAAACAATTAACATTTTACCAGTTTCACATTTTTAAAGAAAATATTCTGCTGTTCTACTCTTATAACCAAAGTGAATAACCTCACACTTGCCAACATCAGACTCCATCTGCCGCCTGGTTATCCTCTCGCTTAACCTATAGCTACACGCAGCCTACATCTATCCTTACACAGTCTACATCTATCCATATGCAGCCTACATCTATCCTTACACAGTCTACATCTATCCATATGCAGCCTACATCTATCCTTACACAGTCTACATCTATCCATATGCAGCCTACATCTATCCTTACACAGTCTACATCTATCCATATGCAGCCTACATCTATCCTTACACAGTCTACATCTATCCATATGCAGCCTACATCTATCCTTACACAGTCTACATCTATCCATATGCAGCCTACATCTATCCTTACGCAGCCTACATCTATCCATATGCAGCCTACATCTATCCTTATGCAGCCTGTCCTGACAGCTTGTATTCCAACCAAGCTTTGTATCATCAGCAAACGGACATCATTCCGTCTCTTTGTCTTATGTGATTGTCAATTATAAATGGCTGAGTTCTTGGGTCAACCTACCAATTGAAAATCCCCACTCTTTGCTTTTCTATTAACCAATCCACTACCTGTGTCAATTTATTACCTTTATCTTGCAATTGGCATTTTGTGTGGCACCTTATTGAACCCTTTTTGGAAATCCAGATAGACTACACCTACTGACTCACCTTTATCTATTGTTTCATCCTCAAAAAGAAACTGATAAATTTGTCAAACAGGATTTCCCTTTCTTTAAAATCAGGTTGACATCTTCTAATCATACCACAATTTATAAGTGTACTGTTAAGACAACCCAAGAGATTCCAGCACTTCTCCTGATGGTAGGCTATTTCCTCTCCCTCTTTTTTTGAATAGTGATGTTACGTTTGTTAATTTTCAATCTGCTGGGGCCATTCCTTTAAGTGTCTAGGTGCTAAGACCACCAACAATCTGTGCTAGTCCCTCCACACTGACACTGTTGTTAAGAAAGCCCACCAATGCCTCTACTTTCTCAGGAGGCTAGGGAAATTCAACTTGCCTGCGACAGATGCCCCACAGAAAGCATCCTTTCTGGATGTATCACAGCTTGGTATGACTCCTGCTCTGCCCAAGACCGCAAGGAACTACTAAGGGATGTGAACAAAGCCCAATCCAAGATGCAAACCAGCCTCCCCATCCGCTGATTACACTTCCTCGGGAAAGCAGCCAGCACAATCAAGGACCTCACACAACCCGGGCATTCTCTCTTCCACCTTTTTCCATTGGGAAAATGATACAAAAGTCTGAAAACATGTACCAACTGACTCAAGAACAGCTTCTTCCCTGCTACAATCAGACATTTGAATGGATCTACCTCATATTCAGTTAATCTTACTCCAAACCCTAGCTATGACAGTAACATTACATTCTGTACCCTCTCTTTTCCTTCTCCCCTATGTAATCTATGAACGGTATGTTTTGTTTGTATAGTGTGCAAGAAACAATAATTTTCACTGTATCTCAATACATGAGACAATAATAAATCAAATCAAATTTCCAGAATAAAGAAAATTTTGGAAAATCATGACTAGTGAAACCATAATCTCCACAGTTACCTAGGTTAGAACCTAGCGTGTTAGGCCTTGGGACTTTACCAATTTTAGTTCCTGGAGTTTCTCCAGACCTTTCTGTCTACTGATATTGATGATCTTAATTTTCTCATAATATTAGAGATGGGCAATAATCTGGCTGCATGATAATGATCTGAAATAATGGTGTTGTTTAAATTATTTAAATAATACAATGGAAATTAGTATCACTGGTAGATTGGGGCAGTTGAGGCACTTTTCTGGGTTTGGGACTCCAATACACATTGAGCATAGAAGGGATATTTTACTCTGTATCTAACCCCGTGCTGTCCCTGTCCTGGGAGTGTTTGATGGGGGGACAGTGTAGAGGGAGCTTTACTCTGTATCTAACCCCGTGCTGTCCCTGTCCTGGGAGTGTTTGATGGGGACAGTGTAGAGGGAGTTTTACTCTGTATCTAACCCCGTGCTGTCCCTGTCCTGGGAGTGTTTGATGGGGACAGTGTAGAGGGAGTTTTACTCTGTATCTAACCCCGTGCTGTCCCTGTCCTGGGAGTGTTTGATGGGGGGACAGTGTAGAGGGAGTTTTACTCTGTATCTAACCCCGTGCTGTCCCTGTCCTGGGAGTGTTTGATGGGGGGTCAGTGTAGAGGGAGCTTTACTCTGTATCTAACCCCGTGCTGTCCCTGTCCTGGGAGTGTTTGATGGGGATACTGGTGCTCAAAATGGAATCCGTCATACACATGAAAAAGAAACACAACAGCATCGTGTGTAATAGACACTTACCATTTGTCTAACTTGTCCATGATTAGCTAAATGTGAAGCAAGGAAAAAAGAGTCAGTAACATGTTTGATGATTACGCACCAACAAACCTACCCTCATCCCTAATGCAGGGGGGAACAGATTATGGACACATACACTTTGCAGTGAGTATCTATTCACACAGGCTCCAGGCAATCTGGTCTGGTGGGCATAATTTCTGCTTCTTTCTCTGACTGAAATGTCCTCATCTGAAAAGATTCTGCACCCAGGCTCAGAGTGGCTTTTCTCAGCATGGGGTGTTTAAATGTCCAGGGGCTCAGTGCTAATGATCAAGGCACTGGCAACGTTCATCAGTTGCTTACCAATCCTCCTCATCTTGCCAATGACTTCAGCCTCCACAGACCATGCAATTACCTCACCCCCCCCCAACCCTCCACTCACCAAAGAGCTCACCAGATACACTGTCCATGAAAACAGTGACATGGAGATGCTGGTGTTGGACTGGGGTAAACACAGTAAGAAATCTCACAACACCAGGTTAAAACCGATTTATTTGGTAGCACAAGCCATTAGCTTTTGAAGCGCTGCCCCTTCATCAGGTGACTGGGAGTTCTAATCACAAATGGGGCATATACAGTATTTGGTAGCTAACTGTCCTGTCCAATACACATCTCTTTAACCTGTGCTTAAAGCTCTCTCCACTCACATTGTCTGTACCTTTAAGACTTGATTACCTGTAAAGACTCGCATTCCAGCCATTATTCTGTACGTTGAGTTTGTGTCTTTCTATGCCCTGTTTGTGAACAGAACTCCCTCACCTGATGAAGGAGCGGCACTCCAAAAGCTTGTGGCTTTTGCTACCAAATAAACCTGTTGGACTTTAACCTGGTGTTGTGAGACTGCTTTCCATGGAAACAATGCACAGGGATTCAAGGCAGTCTACCCAGTCTCTTTCTGAGCCAAGTCACCAAGTAGGTTCCTTGGAAAAAGGAAGGAATGATGCTTAAATAGAAAGCAAAATTGAGCACAGGTACATTCACTTTGGACTGAGTCACTTGGTCTGTTGATGCTTGGTGCCCAGGAGGTATCTATTACTTCCTGCTCACCTTGCCGTCACACACAGATTGCAGATGAGGATAGTATGAGTCTTGGCCACTTCTCAGCCCTCGAGTGTAGCAATGGGCAGCAACTGGTACCCACGGAGCTGCAGCTTGGGAGGAGGATGGATAAAACTACGCCAGTGCTCCATGATACACCCGATAATGAACAGACAGGAAGTCTGTAGATGGTGACTCCACTTTGGGATACTGAGGCTTCCATCATCCAACCTTCACAAGCAGTTAGGAAGGATGCAGAGCAACACACGGGCTGGGGCTGGGGCTGCTATTACCTTCAAGGTCAGTGCCAAACCTGAATGCAAAATCAGCAGGCGATGGCCTAGTGGTATTATCACTAAACCATTAATCCAGAAACTCAGCTAATGTTCTGGGGCCCTGGGTTCGATTCCCATCACAGCAGATGTGGAATTTGAATTCAATTTTTTAAAAAAAATCGGGAATTAAGAATATACTGATGACCATGAAACCATTGTCAGAAAAAGCCATTTGGTTCACTAACGTCCTTTAGGGAGGGAAATCTGCCATCCTTACCTGATCTGACCTACATGTGACTCTAGAGCCACAGCAATGTGGTTGACTGTCCAAGGGCAACTAGGGATGGGTAATAAATGTTGACCCAGCCAGCGGTGCCCATGTCCCACAAATGAACAAAAGAAAGCAAGGAGCCTATGCACTCAGTGACAGTAACAGAACCAATCTGTGGTTTAAAAATCATTGGTCTGGGAAGTGACAGGAAGTGAGTTGTTCAGATTGGTTAACGTGAGACCGAGACCTCCAGTCTCCCCGGAAATCAGCTCCTTTGGAATGGAGAAACTGAGGGTAAAGATGGAGGGAAAGACTGATTGATTCCTGTTTCAATTGGAATTCACTTCCTAGCTCCTCTTCCTCGCTCACACAACTGCAGCCTGGCCTCATTCAGCACATTCCTTCACCCACAGACTGCTGCCTGCACTCACAGCTCACTTCAGCCTCTTCAGCAAGTTGCCCCTTCCATTTCTCCTTGATTCAAGGCCATTTTCTTTCAACAAAACCTTTAATCAAAGTCCTGAACCAAAATTCAGGAGTCTCAGGCTGCAGCAGGGATCCTGCATCTGAGGTTTGAATCATAGAATTCCCGCAGCGCAGAAGGAGGCCGTTTGGCCCATCAAGCCTGCACTGACAACAATCCCACCTCGACCCTATCCCCACGTATTTACCCTAACTAATCCTCCTGGCACAACAATCCCACCTCGACCCTATCCCCACGTATTTACCCTAGCTAATCCTCCTGGCACAACAATCCCACCTAGACCCTATCCCCACGTATTTACCCTAACTAATCCTCCTGGCACAACAATCCCACCGCGACCCTATCCCCACGTATTTACCCTAGCTAATCCTCCTGGCACAACAATCCCACCTAGACCCTATCCCCACGTATTTACCCTAACTAATCCTCCTGGCACAACAATCCCACCGCGACCCTATCCCCATGTATTTACCCGAGCTAATCCTCCTGGCACAACAATCCACCTAACCTGCACATCTGTGGGAGGAAATCGGGGTCAATATGTGAACTCCCCTCGGACAGTGACTGGACTCGAACCCAGATCCCGGGCGTTGCGAGGCAGCAGTGCTAACCTGTGGCACCCAGTCTCTGACATTCCCACCATTCTGTAATCCCTCTACCCCAGTCACAACGGTACTCCTGAAAGCCTTTACCACACTTATCACCAGCTGGCATTGAAGCTGCAAACTCCTGTTCCTCCCTGGCCCTCCAAACTCACAACACGAGCACTGGAATGTTGCACAACTTCAACACACATCCCTCTGCGAGCAGCCGCAACAAGGGGATACTGCCCAATGCGGGGACAAAGTCCTGAAACGCAATGCAGATCCAGCTCGCTTAGGCACGTCATCCATCTTCTCTGCTTATCTTTACCCATCGAGTCGCTCCCACACACTCTCACGGATGAACCCTCCCACCCTGGATCCCAACTCTTCAGGGGAGGTTTAGGGGTGGTAGTGGGACAGTTGCAATACACTGACTCCCCCCTAGAGTAGGCATTATATACTGCAGCAACAACAGACACTGCAAAGCTCACTGAAGCCTCTCCAAATATAGTCATTGATTCATATATAAAAAAAACCTCACCAAACAGCTCGCTCTGTGACAAGCTTCCTTGTCAGAGGACCCGACAGAGTACCCGAGACCTGTCCGCCTGTCCAGCCTAGACAAACAGAATGAGGCCTCCTCAGCTGGAAAGATCCCATGTGAGATGAGCTGGGGACAGCGATCGTGGGCGAAATCAGCAACTCCCCTACTGGCAGCTTCACCCCGGAACAGACAGAGAGAGAGAGAGAGAGAGAGATAGGTGGGGGAAATGGAGGAAAGGTGGAGCAAAGGGTAATTTTCTGAGGAGGCTGAAGCAGACAGTGGGAGGTTTACTGGAACTCTAACTGGGCTACTTGACGCTCACCCTCAACGCTCGCAGGAAGTCCCGCAGGAGACGGAAGTGGCAGAAGTGTTGAAGAGGCAGATGGATTGCTGGATGTTGGGCCACTGCAAAATTGTGCAGGTTGCCCTTAAATCAGAACACGGCACATTTCATTCAGATTCACAGGATAATGACTAGCTAACAGACACAAGGTGACACTACTTAAGTGAGAACACGCACATAATACATACAACACAGTGACCAACTCATGGCTCTGTGATTCCGCACCTAACATTGTTCAAGTGGGCACTGCCCAGTGGGTTAGTGAAAAGGGGGCTGGTCCGCACTGCGAGATTTGACAAGCCTACTCACTGCATGGTATACTTTACACACACAATAACAAACAGCAAGAGAGCTCAAAGCAGCTGCATAAATCCTGAGGATTTGGTGCCACTGAACTGTGTCACTGCCCCACAGCTTCAAATGTACAGGAAAGGGAACACAAAGCTGTGAAAACAGGCAGGGCACAAGCCAGCAACCCGATAACCCTCCAAAACACCCACAGAACCATTCACTCAGCCAGGAGAATTTCACAGAATCCCTACAGGGCAGGAAGAGGCCATGTGCCTACTGAGTCTGCACCAACACCAATCCCCACCCTATCCCCATAATCCCACCCTGCTAATCCCCCTGACGCTAAGGGGCAATTTAGCACACCGAAAGTGCAAGACGCGGAGGAAACTCACGCAGGCACAGGGAAAACGTGCAAACTCTACATGGTCACCTGAGGCACTGAGAGGCAGCAATGCTAACCACTGTGCCAGCAAAAAAAAACAGTGCCATCGTCCTGAGCCCTCGCCACCTTCAGACCCTACAGCAGCCCCAGGCCCGGACCACCCAGACCCCGCCCGCCCTCCCAAACCCACCCTACAGCTATACCACCCCTCCCCCAACCTTGCAGAGTCTCCAAGTTACGGCTGTGTTTGAAGTGGGTATCTGTTCTTTCCAGCCTCACTGCAGCGCAAGGCTGCGGCTGACCCTAGAATTGGTACCATCAGGAACCCTGGACTGGCACATCCCCACCGAGCAGCTCAAACACTAGACAGGGTGCAGACAGTTTGACCAAGGCTGCTCTTATTTCAAATCTACCTATGCCTCACTTACACCTCGAGCTGAGGTCGGCTTAGAATCATACAGTGCAGGAGGAGGCCATTTAGATTGGATGGAGGGAGTTGAAGAGGGAGTTAAGAAGGGCTAAAAGAGGACATGAGATGATTTTGGCTGATAGGATTAAGGAGAACCCTAAGGCGTTTTACAGGTATGTCAAGAACAGAAGGTTGGTTAGGACAAGATTAGGGCCAGTTACAGACAGTAGAGGGAAGTTGTGTGTGGAACCGGAGGAGATTGGAGAGGCGTTGAACCAATATTTCTCTTCGGTGTTCACGCAAGGGGACATGAATGTAGCTGAGGAGGACACTGGGGTGCAGGGGTGTAAAATAGATAGTATTGCAGTTGATATGGGGGATGTGCTAGATATTTTAGAGGGTTTGAAAATAGATAAGTCCCCTGGTCCAGATGGGATTTACCCTAGGATTCTTTGGGAGGCAAGAGGGGTGATTGCGGAGCCTCTGGCTCTGATCTTCAGGTCGTCGTTAGTCTCTGGTATAGTACCAGAAGATTGGAGGACAGCAAATGTTGTCCCATTGTTTAAGAAGGGGAGAAGGGACTTCCCTGGGAATTATAGACCGGTGAGTCTTACTTCTGTGGTGGGTAAGGTTTTGGAAAGGATTATTAGAGACAGGATTTATAGTTATTTGGAAAGTAATGAGTTGATTAGAGACAGTCAGCATGGTTTTGTAGCGGGTAGGTCGTGCCTTACTAACCTTATCGAGTTCTTTGAGAAAGTGACCAAAGAGGTGGATAGGGGTAAGGCAGTTGATGTGGTGTATATGGATTTTAGCAAGGCGTTTGATAAGGTTCACCATGGTAGGTTTCTGCAGAAAATGCAGATGTATGGGATTGGGGGTGATCTAGGTAATTGGATCAGGAATTGGCTAGCGGATAGGAGGCAGAGGGTGGTGGTTGATGGGAAATATTCGTCATGGAGTTCGGTTACAAGTGGTGTGCCTCAGGGATCTGTTTTGGGGCCACTGCTGTTTGTAATTTTTATTAATGATTTGGATGAGGGTATAGTTGGGTGGATTAGTAAGTTTGCTGATGACACCAAAGTTGGAGGTGTGGTAGATTGTGAGGAAGGGTGTCATAGTTTGCAGGATGACTTAGAAAGATTGCAGAGCTGGGCTGAGAGGTGGCGGATGGAGTTTAATGTGGAGAAGTGTGAGGTAATTCATTTCGGTAGGAATAACAGATGTGTTGAGTATAGGATTAACGGGAGGACTTTGAACAGTGTGGAGGAGCAGAGGGATCTAGGTGTATGTGTACATAGATCCCTGAAAGTTGGGAATCAAGTAGATAAGGTTGTTAAGAAGGCATACGGTGTCTTGACGTTTATTGGTAGGGGGATTGAATTTAGGAGTCGCAGCGTCATGATGCAACTGTACACAACTCTGGTGCGGCCACACTTGGAGTTTTGAGTGCAGTTCTGGTCCCCACATTACAGGAAGGATGTAGAGGCTTTGGAGAGGGTGCAGAGGAGGTTTACCAGGATGTTGCCTGGTATGGAGGGGAGATCCTATGAGGAGAGACTGAGAGATTTGGGGTTGTTTTCGCTGGAAAGAAGGTGGCTAAGAGGGGATCTCATTGAAACATATAAGATGATTAGAGGTTTAGACAGGGTAGATAGTGATAGCCTTTTTCCTAGGATGGAGAAAGCTAGCACGAGGGGGCACGATTTTAAATTAAGGGGGGGTAGTTATAGGACAGATATCAGGGGTAGGTTCTTTACCCAGAGGGTGGTGAGGGACTGGAATGCCCTGCCAGCTGCAGTTGTAAATGCACCTCGTTTGGGGGCGTTTAAGAGATCTGTGGATAGGTTTATGGATGAAAAGGGATTGGTTTAGGCTAGTGGGTCATTGTTTTGTAACTGGTCGGCGCAACATCGTGGGCCGAAGGGCCTGTTCTGCACTGTAATGTTCTATGTTCTATGTTCTATTTGGCCCATCGAGTCTGCACCAGCCACAATCCCAACCTGCCTCTATCCCCATAACCCAATGTATTTACTCTAGCTAGCCCCCACTGGCAGTAAGGGTCAATGGAGCACGGCCAATCCAACTAACCCTCACATGTGGGAGGAAACTGGAGCACCGGGGAGAAACCCACGCAGACACGGGGACAATGTGCAGATACCACACAGACAGTGACCCAAGCTGGGAATCGAACCTGGGTCCCTGGCACTGTGAGGCAGCAGTGCCCCCTCTCTGCTGATGCTGGAATTAAGCCACCCACCTTCTGGTTTGCAGTGCTCAGAATCCCACTGTCACCACCAGCCAGGGGGGGAAGTAAAAGCTTCGTTGCAGCCTGGTGATTCCCAGCAGGGTCCCTCATCTACAACGCAGGGGGTGGGGGTGGAGGAAGGATAGCAGGCCCTGCACAGGGTGGGGGAGTCACCAACTCTACCACAAACCGGCACAGGGTCCTGGGTTCGATTCTCGGCTCGGGTCACTGTCTGTGTGGAGTTTGTACATTCTCATCGTGTCTGTGTGGGTTTCCTCCGGGTGCTCCGGTTTCCTCCCACAGTCCAAATATGTGCGGGTTAGGTTGATTGGCTATGCTAAAAAATTTCCCTTATTGTCCTGAGGTGTGTAGGTTAGAGGGATTAGTGGGTAAATACATAGGGATATGGGGGTAGGGCCTGGGTGGGATTGTGGTCGGTGCAGACTCGATGGGCCAAATAGCCTCTTTCTGTACTGGAGGGTTTCTATGATTTCTATGAAACCATTCTGCCTAACGGGTGCCGGAGTGCCAATGTCCACTGCACTGAAACAAGGCAGCATTGGGACTTGGTCAACATTTCCTAGTTGTTCAAGTGTTCACATGCTACTTCTCATTTAACTGCAGGAATTCTGTCTGTATCCTGGCAGAAGGACAGGCACCTGTCCATTGAGATCCTCCTCTCCTACCCCCACCCAGCTCTTGAAGAGCGAGTACTTATTCCAAAGATTGAATAAAGTAAAATCCTGCTGGAAAGGGTGTTGGTTAGGGATGGTGTTTATTTATTGCTGAAAGCCAGGATCAGACTTGGGCTCTCACGGTAGCACAGTGGTTAGCACTGCTGCTTCACAGCTCCAGGGTCCTGGGTTCGATTCCCGGCTCGGGTCACTGCCTGTGTGGAGTTTGCACATTCTCCTCGTGTCTGCGTGGGTTTTCTCCGGGTGCTCCGGTTTCCTCCCACAGTCCAAAGATGTGCGGGTTAGGTTCATTGGCTATGCTAAAATTGCCCCTTAGTGTCCTGGGATGTGTAGGTTAGAGGGATTAGCAGGTAAATGTGTAGGGATAGGGGGATAGGGTCTGGGTGGGATTGTGTTCGGTGCAGACTCGATAGGCCAAAGGGCCTGTTTCTGCACTGTAGGGTTCTATGTATTCTATGACACATTCCACCTCCAGCACAGCAGCAGTCCCTAGAATTTAGTTAGGGAGGTCCAGATCCGTTTGAACAGGGAGCAGCAGGCGTTGTGAGCAATTGAAATGACTTGCTCCCGATTGTAGGGCAGGTTGTCCCCAGGCAGCTTTACTGAGGACCCCTCTCGCTACACAAATCAGCTGTAATACCCGAGGAGTTCAATAAGCCTTTCCGGAGATGCAGCCAGAAGCCTCACTGCTGCTTCTGGCAGTTCTCAGACTGATGTGTGATCGCATGCTGGGAGCAGGAGGCTGTTTTGGAGGTTATCAAAGCAGGGGGGGTGGGTTTGCAAGGGGAGCATCAACACAAAGCACTCACGGTGAGAGTGTAGCCGTGAGCACGACTGCGCGATTGTCTTACCCCTAAACGGCATCAACAGACGTTTCTTCATAGTGCCTGGTAAACAAGACCAACAAGAGAGTGATGAGGAGCAATAAAGAACGTCACATACAATTAATCTGACTTAACGCTCTCACCCTGCACTCGGCAAAGATGAATCATCTGGTCCGTATTAGTAAGTCGGGAGTTTCTCAGTCTTGCCCAAGCCCTCTGCACGGTTTGAGCTGTTTCGGGAGTCATCAAACTAAGCAACGTGCACGGGAGAACTGTCGGGACAATGACAATGTGTCACCGTGAGGTGGAGGCTTGCACTCCGATCCAGGGATCAGGATCCCAGCACTCCAGTTCCCACAGCCCCGAGCAGGAACCTGTCAGGGCACCCAAATGTTTGGTCTGGAGTCAGTTAAGAACAAAATGATTGTAAGCGGCTCTGACTTCCTGCCTGACCCGAGGCGCCGCTCAGCTTGGCCCTGACAGCACACACACTGCCCGCAAACAGTCTGGAGTTAGATCTGGACTAGAGCTGTGGGTGACCGAGCAGTCCAGCTACCTGCCTATTCCCCGCAAGCGTACTGACCATCAATGCCGTTATGCTGCTCGTATCCGCGTTTGCCCAGGATAGTTGGCGAGCCGTGGTTCAGGACAGGGGGCACCCTGGCGGGGGTCATGCTGCCGGAATGTACAGCCAGACTGGAAACAGGCTTCACGGATGGGTGGAGTTCTGCCGGGTAAAAGAGATAAGAACACATCTCACACACACGTCTCACAGTGCAGTCACAGAGACAATCCCAGCACATTCTCACAGATTACTGACAATACAGGCCCTCCCTGCAACACACACTGGAAAACTGAAATTCAAACAGGGAACAATCACACCTCAGACTTTGATTAATTACGGAAGACTTGGATGGGAAAAATTAGGATGACAATACTTAAATGCACTTTGCAGCCTGGAGACAGAATATTCCCACTCCATCAGATTCAGTGGTTAGGAAAATAGCTCTTTGATGTGATGGACCGCGTATGAAACCCAGGTCCCAATGCTGCCTGCATTCGATAAATTATACACCATCATTGCGAGGCCTAGTGACTAATAGACTGAACTGAACATGCAACTGCTTACCCAGGTACTTTACTATCGATTCTAGTGACTTCCTGATGAGAGGTTTGAGTTTAATTGCCTTCTCTCCGATTTCTGGAAGTCGAGCAGTGCCTGTGAGGGTGACAATGCAAGATTAGCTGCAACTAAGGGATAACAAGCATTAGATTTACTTCATTTCTATCAAACTGAACCGGGAACCAAGGGGAACACGTTCAGCACATCACATCAGAAGCAGCGCAACTCATAAATCCCCCAACGGCACTGTTACAGATCATAGGAAAGCTTGAAATAAAACATGTTATTTTGGCACATTACTTCCATAATTATCCATATTCTATGTTAAAACCCAGGCGTGAAAGAATAATGTTATAATGTAGGCACAAAACGCAAAATAGGCCTTTTAAACATTCTCCATCGAAAGGGCAGCACGATGGTTAGCACTGCTGCCTCACAGTGCCAGGGACCCAGGTTCAACTCCTGGCTTGGGTCACTGTCTGTGGGGAATTTGTACATTCTCCCTGTGTCTGTGTGGGTTTCCTCCGGGCGCTCTGGTTTCCTCCCACAGTCCAAAGACATGCAGGTTAGGTGGCTTGGCCTTGCTAAATTGCCCCCTAGTGCCGGGGGACTAGCAGGGTAAATGCATGGGGTTATGGGGATAGGGCCTCGGTGGGATTGTGGTTTGCACAAACTTGATGGGCCGAATGGTCTCCAACTGCACTGTAGGGATTCTATAAAAAAAAATTACCCTGCCAGTTATCCAACTTTAAGTGTCAGTTTATTTACCAGTGTCACAAGTAGGCTTACATTAACACTGCAATGAAGTTACTGTGAAAATCCTCCAGTTTCCACACTCTGGTGCACTGAGGGAGAATTTAGCACGGCCAATGCACCCTAACCAGCACATCTGTCGAACTGTGGGAGGGAACTGGAGCACTCGGAGGAAACCCACACAGGCACAGGGGGAGCATGCAGTCTCCACACAGACAGTGACCCAAGACGGGAATTGAATCCAGGTCCCTGGCGCTGTGAGGCAGCAGTGCTAATCACTGTGCCACCGTGCCCGTTCAGCCTTCGGAGATGTGAACGTAAGAAATAGGGACACAGAGTCCCTCATCAATCTTCAGGTCTCTCATCACCTTTCACATCAGGAAAGAGATGGGAAGTATTTCAAACCTTACACTGCAACACATAAGTAGCAAGTAACACACATCTTTAACAGAAGCCACAAAGACACCTTGTATTTCCAGCAATTTGAATCTTCTCGGCCTGCAAGAGGCAACACAACTCTGCTTCAGATATTCCTGTCACTGCATGGTTCACCCCAGTTGATATAAGCATAATGTGGGTATGCTGGCATTGGACTGGCGTAAACACAGTAAAAAGTCTGACAACACCAGGTTTTAGTATAGGTTGGACTAAAACCTGGTGTTGTCAGACATTTTACTGGATATAAGCATACACAGACTTGGAGGGAGGCTAGTCTGGGTGCAGTGCTTTCGTGATGTGGAGATGCTGGCGTTGGACTAGGGTAAACACAACAAGAAGTCTGACAACACCAGGTTTAAGTCCAACTGATTTATTTGATAGTAAGAACATAAGAACATATTAAATAGGAGCAGGAGTAGGCCATCTAGCCCTTCGAGCCTGCCCCGCCATTCAATAAGATCATGGCTGATCTGTCGTGGCTCAGTTCCACATTCCGGCCCTCTCCCCATAACCCTTAATCCCCTCTCTTATCAAAAACCCATCAACCCGTTTCTTAAAAATATTTAGCGAGGCAGCCTCCACCACTTCAACGGGCAGAGAATTCCAGAGATTCACCACCCTTTGAGTGAAGAAGTTCCTCCTCAACTCTGTTCTAAACCGCCTCCCCTTTATCTTGAGGCTGTGCCCCCTAGTCCTACTGTCTTTTTTGAGCGGGAAGAGTCTCTCCACCTCTATCCTATCCATCCCATTCATCATCTTATACATCTCAATGAGATCTCCCCTCATTTTTCTAAACTCTAACGAGTACAAGCCTAGTTTATTCAGCCTCTCCTCATAGCTCAATCCCCTCAACTCCAGTATCATCCTAGTAAACCTCCTCTGCACTCCCTCCAGGGCCAAAATATCCTTGCGCAGGTGCGGCGCCCAAAACTGCACACAGTACTCCAGCTGCGGCCTCACCAATGCCCTATATAGCTGCAGCAAGACCTCCCTACTTTTATATTCAATCCCCCTCGCTATGAAGGCCAGCATCCCATTCGCCTTCCTGACCACCTGCTGCACCTGCAAGCTGGGTTTTTGCGACTCATGCACAAGGACCCCGAGGTCCCTCTGCACCGTCGCCTGCTGCAGTTTTTCGCCACGTAAGTAATAGTCCTTCCTACCATTCCTCCTACCAAAGTGGACCACCTCACACTTGCCAACATTAAATTCCATTTGCCATTTCCTGGCCCATTCGCCCAGCCTATCTAGATCCTTCTGCAGACTCTGCACACCCTCCTCACAATTTGCCTTTCCCCCAGTCTTGGTGTCATCAGCAAATTTCGACACCCTGCACTCGGTTCCCTCCTCCAGATCATCTATATAAATGGTAAATAGCTGAGGCCCCAGCACCGACCCCTGGGGCACCCCACCAGTCACCAACCGCCAACCCGAATAGCATCCATTGACCCCCACTCTCTGCCTCCTATTTGACAACCAATCCTCTATCCACGCTAACACCCTACCCCCAACTCCATGTCCCCTGACCTTCTGCAATAACCTCTTGTGAGGTACCTTGTCAAACGCCTTCTGAAAATCCAGAAAGATCCACCGGCCCTAGACACATCCTCATAGAACTCCAGTAAATTTGTTAGACACGACTTCCCTTTAATGAAACCATGTTGTGTCCGCCCTATCAAGCAATTCCCCTCAAGATGCCTCGCTATTTCCTCCTTAATGACAGATTCTAAACATTTTACCTACCACAGACGTTAAACTAACCGGCCTATAATTCCCCGCCTTTTGCCTGGCACCCTTCTTAAACAACAGCGTAACATTAGCCGTTTTCCACTCACAAGCTTTCAGGGTTTGCCTCTTCGTCAGGTGAATGGAGAGTTCTGGCCTCAGACAGATCATATAACAGCACAGACAGTTTACAGATTACTGATCAGAATGTGAATCTTTACACCTAACCTGCTGTTCAAGTCTTAAAGATGCAGACAATGTGAGTGGAAAGAGGATTAGGCATAGGTTAAAGAGATGTGTATTGTCTCCAGACAGTACAGTAAGTGAGGTTTTGCAAACCCAGGCAAGTCATGGGGGTTACAGACACTGATAGCCAAGTTCCGCACACATCAGAGTCGCTGAGCAGAGACTGATAGCCAAGTTCTGCACACATGAGGACGGTCTCAACAGGGATCTTGGGTTCATGTCGCACTATCTGTAACCCCCGTGACTTGCCTGGGTTTGCAAAACCTCACTCATTGTACTGTCTGGAGACAATACACATCTCTTTAAACTGTGATCAGTGAGCATTGTCAGTGAGCACTGACAATGCTCACATTGTCGGCATCTTTAAGACTTGAACAGCAGGTTAGGTGTAAAGACTCGCATTCTAATCAGTAATCTGTAAACTGTCTGTGCTTTATATGCTCTGTCTGAGGCCAGAACTCTCCATTCACCTGACGAAGGGACTAACCCCGAAAGCTTGTGAGTATATTATCAAATAAATAGGTTGGACTAAAACCTGGTGTTGTCAGACTTTTTACTGTGTTTACGCCAGTCCAACGCCGGCATACCCACATCAGAGTTATTACCATCCAGTACTTGTAGCCTGCTCTGCCATTTACTAAGTTTAGTCATAAGTAGGCTTACATTAACACTGCAATGAAGTTACTGTGAAAATTCCCTAGTTGCCACACTCCGGCAGTGTTCGGGTACACTGAGGGAGGCCAATGACCCTAACCAGCGCGTCTTTCGGACTGTGGGAAGAAACTGGAGCACCCAGAGGAAACCCACGCAGACACAGGGAGAATGTGCAAACTCCACACAGACAGTGACCTAAGCTGGGAATCGAACCTGGGCCCCTGGCGCTGTGAGGTAGCAGTGCTAACCACCGTGCCGTCAGATTGTGACTGAGCAGTCTTTGTCCCAACTTCAAGAATCTCTCTGTTTCAGCCTTGGGGTACATTCTGAGAGATGGCGTGGAAGGATTTGAACACCAGGGGCTAAAAGTTTTAAATTGTGGCTCTGGTGGACCAGAAGCAAATGTGAGCACACCCGAGATGCTGCAAGTTAGGAAACGAAGAGCAAAGTTAGGAGAGGCAGCAGGCGAGGGACTGTAATCAGCTAGGCACAAGTTACAGAGCAGGGGTACTCCATTCCAGCTCCACAGTAACTCACATTCTGCTTTGATAGCCGCACTGTTGATCGGAATAAAGGGACGCCGTGCTGCCTGTCGAGGGCGGAACAGGTTCTGACAAAAATACCGGGCAATTTTGGTTAGTCTCGTTGTTTGAAGACAGAAAGCCTGCCGCGTCTTCAGTGTAAACTTGGGGTTGGCATTCTTCACCCAATACCCATGGGGGTTCTACAAGATTAAAAACAGGCACAGTTAGACAGCATATCGAACACAGTACGAGTTACCGACATAACGCAGCCATTGTTTCAACTGTCAAACAGTGGACTCGTTCTCCCCCTCGTCCCACTGTCCAAAGATGTGCGGGTTAGGTGGACTGGCCGTGCTAAATTGCCCCTTAGTGTCAGGGGGGATTAGCAGGGTAAATACATGGGGATAAGGCCTGGTTAAAATGATCTATCGGAGAGTCAGTGCAGACTCGATGGGCGAATGGCCTCCTTCTGCACTGTCGGGTTTCTATGAGATACACTCTTACAAATCCCCTGCAAAACCCATCTGGCTCCTTTAGGGAAGGAAATCTGCTGCCCTTACCCAGGCTGACCCACATGACTCCAGAGCCACAGCAATGTGGTTGACTCTTAACTTGAAATGACCAAGTGAGGCCCTCAGTTCAAAGGGCAATTAGGGATAAGTAACAAATGTTGGCCCAGTCAGCAATACCCACATCTAATGAAAGAATATTGTCGCACTCAAAACTCCCAGAAATAGCACCCAATGCCAACACACATCCCTGAAAATACCCAAAGAACAACCCAGCACGGGAAACAGGCCCTTCGGCCCAACAAGCCCGCGCCGCCGCATCACCCTACACCTATTCTACCCTGCGTGTCTACGAATAGAACCCCCGACTTAGCCAGATTCAGGGGAGAATAGTGTCAATTTGGTAAAACCAATCAGCCTAAGAGTACATCTTTGGGGTGTGGGAGGAAACCGGAGCGCCCGGAGGAAACCCACGCATCCACAGGGAGAATGCACAAACTCCCACAGACACAGGCCCAAATCCATGTATCTGCACAGCCAGCAGTGCTAGTCACTGAGCCGTTGCGGCGCCCTCTCATTCTGGAAGACTTCCGCGGTAGTATTGTTGCACTTGGGCACCCCTCACTTCTGAGGATCCCCTGCACATACTGGCATCTACTCCTGGCAAATCTCCATTTAAAAATCAGGTCTCAAACGGAATAAACAAATGGAAATGGCTAAATTGCACAAAGTTGAGCTTCATCATAAATCACCCAAGCTTCTTCCCCACCACCTTCCTCAATCCATTCACCCTCTGCTCGTCTCTTACCCTGCTCTTGGCTTATAGAATAACCTATTCCACCTATAACTATGGATGGAAATATCTATTCTCAATCCTGCCGCCTGCATTTGTAAACTCCTCTTTTCAAGTACTGGGTTTATACTTTACGACAAGGAGATTGCTATCACAGTGACAATAAAGCAAAGCCTTCTGATACTCAACACTTACTGAGCTGTTACGATTAGGCCCAGGTCTCTCACCCTCCAGCCTTGTTGGCATCTTGAGGCCACCGTATTTCTTCCAGTAATTCCAGCAAGCGGCGCACAGTCTGCACTGCATGTTTGGAGGGCCCCAGGAATACCACTGGTACGACTGGGTTGCTAAGAAGGGGGAAAAATAGATCAGAGAGAGTCCTCAGCAACTTGTCCTGAGTGGTCAAAACGGAACATCCAGCTTCAGCAAGTAACCCAGTCACTGACCGTGGGCACTTACACTGATGCTTAAAGACAACTGGACAAATTAGAGAGATCGAGAGAACGAGGGAGGGCGAGAGAGAAGGAGCACGAGGCTGAGGGAGAGGCCGAGGGAGAGGGAAGAGAATGAGATAGACAGAGAAGAGAGGAGGTAGCAAGATTTTACTTACTGTAACAGCTCTCACAAGCCCTGCCGGCCCCTCCGTTCTGTCCTGGGAAGCCAGCTCCATTCACCATCCCTGGTTTGCTGACTGCGTTATTCACATTGATCTGGTTCGGGTTTGGCTTGTTGCTGAAGAAAAGGAGAGAGAGGTGGATGTTGAAAGCTCCTGGCGCCTGATCAGCATGAGAGTGCGCCTTGCAGGAGCTGCGGCCCATTGTTGCTAACCTACTAGCCCAGATTGAACACTCTTGCTGTCAACTCTCCTCAAGTTGCAGACAGAAGGAAATAGGCAACACTTGATCAAAAGATACCAGTCTGAGGGGGAGAGTACCAGAGGGACAGCACAGGCAATTACTGTGAACAGGCTGACCTGGCCTTGGGTCACTGCCTGTGTGGAGTTTGTACGTTCTCCCCATGTCTGTGTACATTCTCCCCGTGTCTGTGTGAGTTTCCTCCGGGTGCTCCGGTTTCCTCCCACACTCTAAAGATGTGTGGTTAGGCAGATTGGCTATGCTAAATTGTCCCTTAGCGTCAGGGGGCCTACCAAGATAAATATGCGGGGTTATGGGGATGCGGCCTGGATGCAGGCTTGATGGGCCAAATGGCCTCCCACTGCACTGTCGGGATTCTGTGTTTCTGTGAACTGTAGCTGTGGAAGGCAACATGTCTTCAGGAGGAGCAAGAAAATTAGATTAAAGGAAAAAATGTTAAAGCTAGACATCCAAACACTACAACATTTAAAAATGTTATTGCTGGAAAATAGAACTTTCTTGTCAGATCTTTTCTTCTTATACTCATCAGGACATCTTGCAAGAATATCAGCTGCCTGGTTGAAATTTTGCTTGGCAGTTAACTGTCAGTCACCATCAACTGGTATGATTTCCATGGCAAGGCCTCTACCAGAGTCCATGTGCCAACCAATCAGCACACTCTTCTTACAAATTCTTGCTCCCAATACATCTTGCAAATTACTTTGACGAGTGCAAGACAAAAAGCTTTGACAAAAATGAAGTCTTACTTTTTCCCAGCAATATAAGTTCTGCACTATCAAATGACCAGCTGTAAAAAAATTTTAAAAGGGTCAGAGGGTGTTGACTTTGGGAAGAGGTTGAAGAAGTTAGGATGGTTTTCTCAGGAAAGACAGAGGCTGAGGGGAGACCTGATAGAGGTCGACAAAATGATGAGAGGCGTAGACAGGATGGATAGTCAGAGGCTGTTCCCCAGGGTGAAGGTGTCAATTACAAGGGGGCATAGGTTCAATGTGAGAGGGGGAAAGTTTAAGGGAGATATGCAGGGGGAAAGTTTTTCACACAGAGAGTGGTGGATGTCTGGAACACACTGCCAGAGGAGGTGGTGGAAGCAGCTACATTAGCAACATTTAAGAGGCTTCTGGATGGTACATGAATAGGGAGGGAATAGAGGGACATGGATCGAGTCAGGGCAGGTATTTTTTCGAGTTTAGTTAGGGCATCATGATCGGCACAGGCTTGGAGGGCCGAAGAACCTGTACTTTCCTCTGTCCTTTGTTTATAAAGCCTCAGCCTAGGGACCGGGCCTGACTGTTGACATTTCTCTAATATGAGACAGAAGTATAGATTATTTAACACCCTCTCCATTTATAAAGAGCCTCCAAAATGTTACTCACTAAGGTTGTGTTAGGCCTGAAACAGTGAATTAAAATCTGTCTGCTGTGCACACACGTGCCGACCCTCACACTGAGATCGAGTGATAACTGTTCTTTCATTATTCTCCCACCCAGTTTCCCTGACACCTTGTTCTACATACAAAAGGAGACAAGCTCATGGGAGCACTCACTAGTTGGGGATGTACACCTGCTTCAGTCGACTCTCTGCTTCTGCTGCTTTCAAACGTTTCTGGAAGGAAAACAGGGTTGTGATTAGCCACCTCTTCAGACTCACCCCATCTTTGTTGAAGCTGACATCCTTAAAAACTCAGAAACGCAGCCCGGAGGACTGATCAGCTTTCCATGTGCTGCTGGTCACCATTGTGTCCACACGAGGCTGCCTGGGACAATACCACTGGGAACCCACGGCATCAAAGCATCACCGGGGAGCCAATGGCCAAGTGGATTTAATCGCTAGACTATTAATCCAGTGAATCTTCTGGACACCGGGTTTGAATCCCGCCATGGCAAAGAAAGGTTCACTAATGCCCTTGAGGGAAGGAAATCTGCTGTCCTTGCCCGGTCTGGCCTACATGTGGCTCCAGAATCTACTGATGGCCATGAAACCATTATCCGTTGTCAGAAAAACCCATCTGGTTCACTAATATCTCTTTAGGGAAGGAAATCTGCTGTCCTTACCTGGTCTGGCCGAATGGTCCAGGGTCACAGCAACGTGGCTGACTCTCAATTGCCCTCTGAAATGGATTAGCAAGCCACTCGGTTTCAAGGGCAACTAGGGATGGGCAATAAATGCTGGCCAGCCAGCGATGCCCACGTTCCATGGATGAATAACAAAATCTACTACATTCACAGCCTCCTACCCCTCACAAAAATACCAGGACGCCAACATTCTATCTTTGGGATCACAGTTCGAGTAGGACAGAGTTAATCATTACACTGAACTTCCACTGTGAGAATACAAATACAGGCAGTAGCCCTGCTGAGCTGAGCCTAGCTGAGTCTCTGGGAAGGACATCAGCAGTCTCGCCCTGCTTCAAAGTGACAGGCACAGTTAGTTTTGGACAGCTGTCATTCCTTACTTGGCCTGTTCACTGTGCTGGTGAAGTGTGGGTTTTTAAATCGAGAATCTGTAAGAATTCACACCAGCAGAGGCCAGCACCTCACACAGCCTCACCATCCGAGGGAGCAGAAAAGCAATCAGTCTCATGTGAACAGCATCCTATCTACAAGTGGGACCCAGGGTTGGGCTGCTGTTATCCCACGGATTCCCACTGCAAAAAAGGCAGAAATTATGAGTATTCTTCCCACGTCACATTAGTTGCAGTCTTGTAACATGTAGTTATGGGAAAGATGTTGATAACTGGGAACTAATGAACCCAAAACCCACTCCCCCGTCACTCCCTGTCACAAAACCCACTTCCCCGTCACTCCCTGTCCCAAAACCCACTTCCCCGTCACTCCCTGTCCCAAAACCCACTTCCTCGTCACTCCCTGTCCCAAAACCCACTTCCCCGTCACTCCCTGTCCCAAAACCCACTTCCTCGTAACTCCCTGTCCCAAAACCCACTTCCCCGTCACTCCCTGTCCCAAAACCCACTTCCCCGTCACTCCCTGTCCCAAAACCCACTCCCCCGTCACTCCCTGTCCCAAAACCCACTCCCCCGTCACTCCCTGTCCCAAAACCCACTTCCCCGTAACTCCCTGTCCCAAAACCCACTTCCCCGTAACTCCCTGTCCCAAAACCCACTTCCTCGTAACTCCCTGTCCCAAAACCCACTTCCCCGTAACTCCCTGTCCCAAAACCCACTTCCCCGTCACTCCCTGTCCTAAAACCCACTTCCTCGTAACTCCCTGTCCCAAAACCCACTTCCCCGTAACTCCCTGTCCCAAAACCCACTTCTCCGTCACTCCCTGTCCCAAAACCCACTTCCCCGTCACTCCCTGTCCCAAAACCCACTTCTCCGTCACTCCCTGTCCCAAAACCCACTTCCCCGTCACTCCCTGTCCCAAAACCCACTTCCCGTCACTCCCTGTCCCAAAACCCACTTCCCCGTCACTCCCTGTCCCAAAACCCACTTCCCCGTCACTCCCTGTCCCAAAACCCACTTCCTCGTAACTCCCTGTCCCAAAACCCACTTCTCCGTCACTCCCTGTCCCAAAACCCACTTCCCCGTAACTCCCTGTCCCAAAACCCACTTTTCCATCACTCCCTGTCCCAAAACCCACTTCTCCGTCACTCCCTGTCCCAAAACCCACTTCCTCGTAACTCCCTGTCCCAAAACCCACTTCCCCGTAACTCCCTGTCCCAAAACCCACTTCCCCGTCACTCCCTGTCCCAAAACCCACTTCCCCGTAACTCCCTGTCCCAAAACCCACTTCTCCGTCACTCCCTGTCCCAAAACCCACTTCTCCGTCACTCCCTGTCCCAAAACCCACTTCCTCATAACTCCCTGTCCCAAAACCCACTTCTCCGTCACTCCCTGTCCCAAAACCCACTTCCCCGTAACTCCCTGTCCCAAAACCCACTTCCTCGTAACTCCCTGTCCCAAAACCCACTTCCTCGTAACTCCCTGTCCCAAAACCCACTTCCCCGTAACTCCCTGTCCCAAAACCCACTTCCCCGTCACTCCCTGTCCCAAAACCCACTTCCTCGTAACTCCCTGTCCCAAAACCCACTTCCTCGTAACTCCCTGTCCCAAAACCCACTTCCCCGTAACTCCCTGTCCCAAAACCCACTTCCCCGTCACTCCCTGTCCCAAAACCCACTTCCCCGTCACTCCCTGTCCCAAAACCCACTTCCCCGTCACTCCCTGTCCCAAAACCCACTTCCCCGTCACTCCCTGTCCCAAAACCCACTTCCTCGTCACTCCCTGTCCCAAAACCCACTTCCTCGTCACTCCCTGTCCCAAAACCCACTTCCTCGTAACTCCCTGTCCCAAAACCCACTTCTCCGTCACTCCCTGTCCCAAAACCCACTTCCTCGTAACTCCCTGTCCCAAAACCCACTTCCTCGTAACTCCCTGTCCCAAAACCCACTTCCCCGTCACTCCCTGTCCCAAAACCCACTTCCCCGTCACTCCCTGTCCCAAAACCCACTTCCTCGTAACTCCCTGTCCCAAAACCCACTTCCTCGTAACTCCCTGTCCCAAAACCCACTTCCCCGTCACTCCCTGTCCCAAAACCCACTTCCTCGTAACTCCCTGTCCCAAAACCCACTTCCTCGTAACTCCCTGTCCCAAAACCCACTTCCCCGTCACTCCCTGTCCCAAAACCCACTTCCCCGTCACTCCCTGTCCCAAAACCCACTTCCCCGTCACTCCCTGTCCCAAAACCCACTTCCCCGTCACTCCCTGTCCCAAAACCCACTTCCCCGTAACTCCCTGTCCCAAAACCCACTTCCCCGTCACTCCCTGTCCCAAAACCCACTTCCCCGTCACTCCCTGTCCCAAAACCCACTTCCTCGTAACTCCCTGTCCCAAAACCCACTTCTCCGTAACTCCCTGTCCCAAAACCCACTTCCCCGTCACTCCCTGTCCCAAAACCCACTTCCCCGTCACTCCCTGTCCCAAAACCCACTTCTCCGTCACTCCCTGTCCCAAAACCCACTTCCCCATAACTCCCTGTCCAAAAACCCACTTCCCCGTCACTCCCTGTCCCAAAACCCACTTCCCCATAACTCCCTGTCCCAAAACCCACTTCCCCGTAACTCCCTGTCCCAAAACCCACTTCCTCGTAACTCCCTGTCCCAAAACCCACTTCCCCATAACTCCCTGTCCAAAAACCCACTTCCCCGTCACTCCCTGTCCCAAAACCCACTTCCCCATAACTCCCTGTCCCAAAACCCACTTCCCCGTAACTCCCTGTCCCAAAACCCACTTCCTCGTAACACCCTGTCCCAAAACCCACTTCCCCGTCACTCCCTGTCCCAAAACCCACTTCCCCGTCACTCCCTGTCCCAAAACCCACTTCCCCGTCACTCCCTGTCCCAAAACCCACTTCCCCGTCACTCCCTGTCCCAAAACCCACTTCTCCGTCACTCCCTGTCCCAAAACCCACTTCCCCGTAACTCCCTGTCCCAAAACCCACTTCCCCGTAACTCCCTGTCCCAAAACCCACTTCCCCATAACTCCCTGTCCAAAAACCCACTTCCCCGTCACTCCCTGTCCCAAAACCCACTTCCCCATAACTCCCTGTCCCAAAACCCACTTCCCCGTAACTCCCTGTCCCAAAACCCACTTCGTCGTAACTCCCTGTCCCAAAACCCACTTCCTCGTAACTCCCTGTCCAAAAACCCACTTCCCCGTCACTCCCTGTCCCAAAACCCACTTCTCCGTCACTCCCTGTCCCAAAACCCACTTCCCCATAACTCCCTGTCCCAAAACCCACTTCCCCGTCACTCCCTGTCCCAAAACCCACTTCTCCGTCACTCCCTGTCCCAAAACCCACTTCCTCGTAACTCCCTGTCCCAAAACCCACTTCCCCATAACTCCCTGTCCCAAAACCCACTTCCCCGTCACTCCCTGTCCCAAAACCCACTTCCCCGTCACTCCCTGTCCCAAAACCCACTTCCTCATAACTCCCTGTCCCAAAACCCACTTCCCCGTCACTCCCTGTCCCAAAACCCACTTCCCCGTCACTCCCTGTCCCAAAACCCACTTCCCCGTCACTCCCTGTCCCAAAACCCACTTCCCCGTCACTCCCTGTCCCAAAACCCACTTCCCCGTCACTCCCTGTCCCAAAACCCACTTCCCCGTAACTCCCTGTCCCAAAACCCACTTCCCCGTCACTCCCTGTCCCAAAACCCACTTCCCCGTCACTCCCTGTCCCAAAACCCACTTACCCGTCACTCCCTGTCCCAAAACCCACTTCCCCGTAACTCCCTGTCCCAAAACCCACTTCCCCGTCACTCCCTGTCCCAAAACCCACTTCCCCGTCACTCCCTGTCCCAAAACCCACTTCCCCGTCACTCCCTGTCCCAAAACCCACTTCCCCGTCACTCCCTGTCCCAAAACCCACTCCCCCGTCACTCCCTGTCCCAAAACCCACTTCCTCATAACTCCCTGTCCCAAAACCCACTTCCTCGTAACTCCCTGTCCCAAAACCCACTTCCCCGTAACTCCCTGTCCCAAAACCCACTTCCCCGTAACTCCCTGTCCCAAAACCCACTTCCTCGTAACTCCCTGTCCCAAAACCCACTTCCCCGTCACTCCCTGTCCCAAAACCCACTTCCCCGTAACTCCCTGTCCCAAAACCCACTTCCTCGTCACTCCCTGTCCCAAAACCCACTTCCCCGTAACTCCCTGTCCCAAAACCCACTTCCCCGTAACTCCCTGTCCCAAAACCCACTTCCCCGTAACTCCCTGTCCCAAAACCCACTTCCTCGTAACTCCCTGTCCCAAAACCCACTTCCTCGTCACTCCCTGTCCCAAAACCCACTTCCCCGTAACTCCCTGTCCCAAAACCCACTTCCCCGTAACTCCCTGTCCCAAAACCCACTTCCCCGTAACTCCCTGTCCCAAAACCCACTTCCCCGTAACTCCCTGTCCCAAAACCCACTTCCTCGTAACTCCCTGTCCCAAAACCCACTTCCTCGTAACTCCCTGTCCCAAAACCCACTTCCCCGTAACTCCCTGTCCCAAAACCCACTTCCCCGTAACTCCCTGTCCCAAAACCCACTTCCTCGTCACTCCCTGTCCCAAAACCCACTTCCTCGTAACTCCCTGTCCCAAAACCCACTTCCTCGTCACTCCCTGTCCCAAAACCCACTTCCTCGTCACTCCCTGTCCCAAAACCCACTTCCCCGTAACTCCCTGTCCCAAAACCCACTTCCCCGTAACTCCCTGTCCCAAAACCCACTTCCCCATAACTCCCTGTCCCAAAACCCACTCCCCCGTAACTCCCTGTCCCAAAACCCACTTCCCCGTAACTCCCTGTCCCAAAACCCACTTCCCCGTAACTCCCTGTCCCAAAACCCACTTCCCCGTCACTCCCTGTCCCAAAACCCACTTCCTCGTAACTCCCAGTCCCAAAACCCACTCCCCCGTCACTCCCTGTCCCAAAACCCACTTCCTCGTAACTCCCTGTCCCAAAACCCACTCCCCCGTAACTCCCTGTCCCAAAACCCACTTCCCCGTCACTCCCTGTCCCAAAACCCACTTCCCCGTCACTCCCTGTCCCAAAACCCACTTCCCCGTAACTCCCTGTCCCAAAACCCACTTCCCCGTCACTCCCTGTCCCAAAACCCACTTCCCCGTCACTCCCTGTCCCAAAACCCACTTCCCCGTCACTCCCTGTCCCAAAACCCACTTCCCCGTAACTCCCTGTCCCAAAACCCACTTCCTCGTCACTCCCTGTCCCAAAACCCACTTCCTCGTCACTCCCTGTCCCAAAACCCACTTCCCCGTCACTCCCTGTCCCAAAACCCACTTCCCCGTAACTCCCTGTCCCAAAACCCACTTCCTCGTCACTCCCTGTCCCAAAACCCACTTCCCCGTCACTCCCTGTCCCAAAACCCACTTCCTTGTAACTCCCTGTCCCAAAACCCACTTCCCCGTCACTCCCTGTCCCAAAACCCACTTCCCCGTAACTCCCTGTCCCAAAACCCACTTCCCCGTCACTCCCTGTCCCAAAACCCACTTCCCCGTCACTCCCTGTCCCAAAACCCACTTCCCCGTCACTCCCTGTCCCAAAACCCACTTCCCCGTAACTCCCTGTCCCAAAACCCACTTCCTCATAACTCCCTGTCCAAAAACCCACTTCCCCGTCACTCCCTGTCCCAAAACCCACTTCCTCGTAACTCCCTGTCCCAAAACCCACTTCCCCGTCACTCCCTGTCCCAAAACCCACTTCCTCGTCACTCCCTGTCCCAAAACCCACTTCCCCGTCACTCCCTGTCCCAAAACCCACTTCCTCGTAACTCCCTGTCCCAAAACCCACTTCCCCGTAACTCCCTGTCCCAAAACCCACTTCCCCGTCACTCCCTGTCCCAAAACCCACTTCCCCGTAACTCCCTGTCCCAAAACCCACTTCCTCGTCACTCCCTGTCCCAAAACCCACTTCCCCGTAACTCCCTGTCCCAAAACCCACTTCCCCGTAACTCCCTGTCCCAAAACCCACTTCCCCGTAACTCCCTGTCCCAAAACCCACTTCCTCGTAACTCCCTGTCCCAAAACCCACTTCCCCGTAACTCCCTGTCCAAAAACCCACTTCCTCGTCACTCCCTGTTCCAAAACCCACTTCCTCGTCACTCCCTGTCCCAAAACCCACTTCCTCGTCACTCCCTGTCCCAAAACCCACTTCCTCGTAACTCCCTGTCCAAAAACCCACTTCCTCGTCACTCCCTGTTCCAAAACCCACTTCCTCGTCACTCCCTGTCCCAAAACCCACTTCCCCATAACTCCCTGTCCCAAAACCCACTCCCCCGTAACTCCCTGTCCCAAAACCCACTTCCCCGTAACTCCCTGTCCCAAAACCCACTTCCCCGTAACTCCCTGTCCCAAAACCCACTTCCTCGTCACTCCCTGTCCCAAAACCCACTTCCTCGTAACTCCCTGTCCCAAAACCCACTCCCCCGTCACTCCCTGTCCCAAAACCCACTTCCTCGTAACTCCCTGTCCCAAAACCCACTCCCCCGTAACTCCCTGTCCCAAAACCCACTTCCCCGTCACTCCCTGTCCCAAAACCCACTTCCCCGTAACTCCCTGTCCCAAAACCCACTTCCCCGTCACTCCCTGTCCCAAAACCCACTTCCCCGTAACTCCCTGTCCCAAAACCCACTTCCCCGTCACTCCCTGTCCCAAAACCCACTTCCCCGTCACTCCCTGTCCCAAAACCCACTTCCCCGTAACTCCCTGTCCCAAAACCCACTTCCTCGTCACTCCCTGTCCCAAAACCCACTTCCCCGTCACTCCCTGTCCCAAAACCCACTTCCTTGTAACTCCCTGTCCCAAAACCCACTTCCCCGTCACTCCCTGTCCCAAAACCCACTTCCCCGTAACTCCCTGTCCCAAAACCCACTTCCCCGTCACTCCCTGTCCCAAAACCCACTTCCCCGTCACTCCCTGTCCCAAAACCCACTTCCCCGTCACTCCCTGTCCCAAAACCCACTTCCCCGTAACTCCCTGTCCCAAAACCCACTTCCTCATAACTCCCTGTCCAAAAACCCACTTCCCCGTCACTCCCTGTCCCAAAACCCACTTCCTCGTAACTCCCTGTCCCAAAACCCACTTCCCCGTCACTCCCTGTCCCAAAACCCACTTCCTCGTCACTCCCTGTCCCAAAACCCACTTCCCCGTCACTCCCTGTCCCAAAACCCACTTCCTCGTAACTCCCTGTCCCAAAACCCACTTCCTCGTCACTCCCTGTCCCAAAACCCACTTCCCCGTAACTCCCTGTCCCAAAACCCACTTCCCCGTCACTCCCTGTCCCAAAACCCACTTCCCCGTCACTCCCTATCCCAAAACCCACTTCCCCGTCACTCCCTGTCCCAAAACCCACTTCCCCGTAACTCCCTGTCCAAAAACCCACTTCCCCGTCACTCCCTGTCCCAAAACCCACTTCCTCGTAACTCCCTGTCCCAAAACCCACTTCCCCGTCACTCCCTGTCCCAAAACCCACTTCCTCGTCACTCCCTGTCCCAAAACCCACTTCCCCGTCACTCCCTGTCCCAAAACCCACTTCCTCGTAACTCCCTGTCCCAAAACCCACTTCCTCGTCACTCCCTGTCCCAAAACCCACTTCCCCGTCACTCCCTGTCCCAAAACCCACTTCCCCGTAACTCCCTGTCCAAAAACCCACTTCCCCGTCATTCCCTGTCCCAAAACCCACTTCCCCGTCACTCCCTGTCCCAAAACCCACTTCCCCGTCACTCCCTGTCCCAAAACCCACTTCCCCGTAACTCCCTGTCCAAAAACCCACTTCCCCGTCATTCCCTGTCCCAAAACCCACTTCCCCGTAACTCCCTGTCCCAAAACCCACTTCCCCGTAACTCCCTGTCCCAAAACCCACTTCCTCGTCACTCCCTGTCCCAAAACCCACTTCCCCGTCACTCCCTGTCCCAAAACCCACTTCCTCGTAACTCCCTGTCCCAAAACCCACTTCCTCGTCACTCCCTTTCCCAAAACCCACTTCCCCGTCACTCCCTGTCCCAAAACCCACTTCCTCGTAACTCCCTGTCCCAAAACCCACTTCCTCGTCACTCCCTGTCCCAAAACCCACTTCCTCGTAACTCCCTGTCCCAAAACCCACTTCCCCGTCACTCCCTGTCCCAAAACCCACTTTCTCGTCACTCCCTGTCCCAAAACCCACTTCCCCGTCACTCCCTGTCCCAAAACCCACTTCCTCGTAACTCCCTGTCCCAAAACCCACTTCCCCGTCACTCCCTGTCCCAAAACCCACTTCCTCGTAACTCCCTGTCCCAAAACCCACTTCCCCGTCACTCCCTGTCCCAAAACCCACTTCCTCTTAACTCCCTGTCCCAAAACCCACTTCCCCGTCACTCCCTGTCCCAAAACCCAGTTCCCCATAACTCCCTGTCCCAAAACCCACTTCCCCGTCACTCCCTGTCCCAAAACCCACTTCCTCGTAACTCCCTGTCCCAAAACCCACTTCCCCGTAACTCCCTGTCCCAAAACCCACTTCCCCGTCACTCCCTGTCCCAAAACCCACTTCCCCGTCACTCCCTGTCCCAAAACCCACTTCCCCATAACTCCCTGTCCAAAAACCCACTTCCCCGTCACTCCCTGTCCCAAAACCCACTTCCCCATAACTCCCTGTCCAAAAACCCACTTCCCCGTCACTCCCTGTCCCAAAACCCACTTCCTCGTAACTCCCTGTCCCAAAACCCACTTCCTCGTCACTCCCTGTCCCAAAACCCACTTCCCCGTCACTCCCTGTCCCAAAACCCACTCCCCCGTCACTCCCTGTCCCAAAACCCACTTCCCCGTCACTCCCTGTCCCAAAACCCACTCCCCCGTCACTCCCTGTCCCAAAACCCACTTCCCCGTAACTCCCTGTCCCAAAACCCACTTCCTCGTAACTCCCTGTCCCAAAACCCACTTCCCCGTCACTCCCTGTCCCAAAACCCACTTCCTCGTAACTCCCTGTCCCAAAACCCACTTCCCCGTCACTCCCTGTCCCAAAACCCACTTCCCCATAACTCCCTGTCCCAAAACCCACTTCCCCGTCACTCCCTGTCCCAAAACCCACTTCCTCGTAACTCCCTGTCCCAAAACCCACTTCCTCGTAACTCCCTGTCCCAAAACCCACTTCCCCGTAACTCCCTGTCCCAAAACCCACTTCCCCGTCACTCCCTGTCCCAAAACCCACTTCCTCGTCACTCCCTGTCCCAAAACCCACTTCCTCGTAACTCCCTGTCCCAAAACCCACTTCCTCGTAACTCCCTGTCCCAAAACCCACTTCTCCATCACTCCCTGTCCCAAAACCCACTTCCTCGTCACTCCCTGTCCCAAAACCCACTTCCTCGTCACTCCCTGTCCCAAAACCCACTTCTCCGTAACTCCCTGTCCCAAAACCCACTTCTCCGTCACTCCCTGTCCCAAAACCCACTTCCTCATAACTCCCTGTCCCAAAACCCACTTCCCCGTCACTCCCTGTCCCAAAACCCACTTCCCCGTCACTCCCTGTCCCAAAACCCACTTCTCCGTCACTCCCTGTCCCAAAACCCACTTCCTCATAACTCCCTGTCCCAAAACCCACTTCCTCGTCACTCCCTGTCCCAAAACCCACTTCCTCATAACTCCCTGTCCCAAAACCCACTTCCTCATAACTCCCTGTCCCAAAACCCACTTCCCCGTCACTCCCTGTCCCAAAACCCACTTCCCCGTCACTCCCTCTCCCAAAACCCACTTCCCCGTCACTCCCTGTCCCAAAACCCACTTCCCCGTCACTCCCTGTCCCAAAACCCACTTCCCCGTCACTCCCTGTCCCAAAACCCACTTCCCCGTCACTCCCTGTCCCAAAACCCACTTCCTCATAACTCCCTGTCCCAAAACCCACTTCCTCGTCACTCCCTGTCCCAAAACCCACTTCCCCGTCACTCCCTGTCCCAAAACCCACTTCCTCGTAACTCCCTGTCCCAAAACCCACTTCCCCGTAACTCCCTGTCCCAAAACCCACTTCCCCGTCACTCCCTGTCCCAAAACCCACTTCCCCGTAACTCCCTGTCCCAAAACCCACTTCCTCGTCACTCCCTGTCCCAAAACCCACTTCCCCGTAACTCCCTGTCCCAAAACCCACTTCCCCGTAACTCCCTGTCCCAAAACCCACTTCCCCGTAACTCCCTGTCCCAAAACCCACTTCCTCGTAACTCCCTGTCCCAAAACCCACTTCCCCGTAACTCCCTGTCCAAAAACCCACTTCCTCGTCACTCCCTGTTCCAAAACCCACTTCCTCGTCACTCCCTGTCCCAAAACCCACTTCCCCGTAACTCCCTGTCCCAAAACCCACTTCCTCGTCACTCCCTGTCCCAAAACCCACTTCCTCGTAACTCCCTGTCCAAAAACCCACTTCCTCGTCACTCCCTGTTCCAAAACCCACTTCCTCGTCACTCCCTGTCCCAAAACCCACTTCCTCGTCACTCCCTGTCCCAAAACCCACTTCCTCGTAACTCCCTGTCCAAAAACCCACTTCCTCGTCACTCCCTGTTCCAAAACCCACTTCCTCGTCACTCCCTGTCCCAAAACCCACTTCCCCATAACTCCCTGTCCCAAAACCCACTCCCCCGTAACTCCCTGTCCCAAAACCCACTTCCCCGTAACTCCCTGTCCCAAAACCCACTTCCCCGTAACTCCCTGTCCCAAAACCCACTTCCTCGTCACTCCCTGTCCCAAAACCCACTTCCTCGTAACTCCCTGTCCCAAAACCCACTCCCCCGTCACTCCCTGTCCCAAAACCCACTTCCTCGTAACTCCCTGTCCCAAAACCCACTCCCCCGTAACTCCCTGTCCCAAAACCCACTTCCCCGTCACTCCCTGTCCCAAAACCCACTTCCCCGTAACTCCCTGTCCCAAAACCCACTTCCCCGTCACTCCCTGTCCCAAAACCCACTTCCCCGTAACTCCCTGTCCCAAAACCCACTTCCCCGTCACTCCCTGTCCCAAAACCCACTTCCCCGTCACTCCCTGTCCCAAAACCCACTTCCCCGTAACTCCCTGTCCCAAAACCCACTTCCTCGTCACTCCCTGTCCCAAAACCCACTTCCCCGTCACTCCCTGTCCCAAAACCCACTTCCTTGTAACTCCCTGTCCCAAAACCCACTTCCCCGTCACTCCCTGTCCCAAAACCCACTTCCCCGTAACTCCCTGTCCCAAAACCCACTTCCCCGTCACTCCCTGTCCCAAAACCCACTTCCCCGTCACTCCCTGTCCCAAAACCCACTTCCCCGTCACTCCCTGTCCCAAAACCCACTTCCCCGTAACTCCCTGTCCCAAAACCCACTTCCTCATAACTCCCTGTCCAAAAACCCACTTCCCCGTCACTCCCTGTCCCAAAACCCACTTCCTCGTAACTCCCTGTCCCAAAACCCACTTCCCCGTCACTCCCTGTCCCAAAACCCACTTCCTCGTCACTCCCTGTCCCAAAACCCACTTCCCCGTCACTCCCTGTCCCAAAACCCACTTCCTCGTAACTCCCTGTCCCAAAACCCACTTCCTCGTCACTCCCTGTCCCAAAACCCACTTCCCCGTAACTCCCTGTCCCAAAACCCACTTCCCCGTCACTCCCTGTCCCAAAACCCACTTCCCCGTCACTCCCTGTCCCAAAACCCACTTCCCCGTCACTCCCTGTCCCAAAACCCACTTCCCCGTAACTCCCTGTCCAAAAACCCACTTCCCCGTCACTCCCTGTCCCAAAACCCACTTCCTCGTAACTCCCTGTCCCAAAACCCACTTCCCCGTCACTCCCTGTCCCAAAACCCACTTCCTCGTCACTCCCTGTCCCAAAACCCACTTCCCCGTCACTCCCTGTCCCAAAACCCACTTCCTCGTAACTCCCTGTCCCAAAACCCACTTCCTCGTCACTCCCTGTCCCAAAACCCACTTCCCCGTCACTCCCTGTCCCAAAACCCACTTCCCCGTAACTCCCTGTCCAAAAACCCACTTCCCCGTCATTCCCTGTCCCAAAACCCACTTCCCCGTCACTCCCTGTCCCAAAACCCACTTCCCCGTCACTCCCTGTCCCAAAACCCACTTCCCCGTAACTCCCTGTCCAAAAACCCACTTCCCCGTCATTCCCTGTCCCAAAACCCACTTCCCCGTAACTCCCTGTCCCAAAACCCACTTCCCCGTAACTCCCTGTCCCAAAACCCACTTCCTCGTCACTCCCTGTCCCAAAACCCACTTCCCCGTCACTCCCTGTCCCAAAACCCACTTCCTCGTAACTCCCTGTCCCAAAACCCACTTCCTCGTCACTCCCTTTCCCAAAACCCACTTCCCCGTCACTCCCTGTCCCAAAACCCACTTCCTCGTAACTCCCTGTCCCAAAACCCACTTCCTCGTCACTCCCTGTCCCAAAACCCACTTCCTCGTAACTCCCTGTCCCAAAACCCACTTCCCCGTCACTCCCTGTCCCAAAACCCACTTTCTCGTCACTCCCTGTCCCAAAACCCACTTCCCCGTCACTCCCTGTCCCAAAACCCACTTCCTCGTAACTCCCTGTCCCAAAACCCACTTCCCCGTCACTCCCTGTCCCAAAACCCACTTCCTCGTAACTCCCTGTCCCAAAACCCACTTCCCCGTCACTCCCTGTCCCAAAACCCACTTCCTCTTAACTCCCTGTCCCAAAACCCACTTCCCCGTCACTCCCTGTCCCAAAACCCAGTTCCCCATAACTCCCTGTCCCAAAACCCACTTCCCCGTCACTCCCTGTCCCAAAACCCACTTCCTCGTAACTCCCTGTCCCAAAACCCACTTCCCCGTAACTCCCTGTCCCAAAACCCACTTCCCCGTCACTCCCTGTCCCAAAACCCACTTCCCCGTCACTCCCTGTCCCAAAACCCACTTCCCCATAACTCCCTGTCCAAAAACCCACTTCCCCGTCACTCCCTGTCCCAAAACCCACTTCCCCATAACTCCCTGTCCAAAAACCCACTTCCCCGTCACTCCCTGTCCCAAAACCCACTTCCTCGTAACTCCCTGTCCCAAAACCCACTTCCTCGTCACTCCCTGTCCCAAAACCCACTTCCCCGTCACTCCCTGTCCCAAAACCCACTCCCCCGTCACTCCCTGTCCCAAAACCCACTTCCCCGTCACTCCCTGTCCCAAAACCCACTCCCCCGTCACTCCCTGTCCCAAAACCCACTTCCCCGTAACTCCCTGTCCCAAAACCCACTTCCTCGTAACTCCCTGTCCCAAAACCCACTTCCCCGTCACTCCCTGTCCCAAAACCCACTTCCTCGTAACTCCCTGTCCCAAAACCCACTTCCCCGTCACTCCCTGTCCCAAAACCCACTTCCCCATAACTCCCTGTCCCAAAACCCACTTCCCCGTCACTCCCTGTCCCAAAACCCACTTCCTCGTAACTCCCTGTCCCAAAACCCACTTCCTCGTAACTCCCTGTCCCAAAACCCACTTCCCCGTAACTCCCTGTCCCAAAACCCACTTCCCCGTCACTCCCTGTCCCAAAACCCACTTCCTCGTCACTCCCTGTCCCAAAACCCACTTCCTCGTAACTCCCTGTCCCAAAACCCACTTCCTCGTAACTCCCTGTCCCAAAACCCACTTCTCCATCACTCCCTGTCCCAAAACCCACTTCCTCGTCACTCCCTGTCCCAAAACCCACTTCCTCGTCACTCCCTGTCCCAAAACCCACTTCTCCGTAACTCCCTGTCCCAAAACCCACTTCTCCGTCACTCCCTGTCCCAAAACCCACTTCCTCATAACTCCCTGTCCCAAAACCCACTTCCCCGTCACTCCCTGTCCCAAAACCCACTTCCCCGTCACTCCCTGTCCCAAAACCCACTTCTCCGTCACTCCCTGTCCCAAAACCCACTTCCTCATAACTCCCTGTCCCAAAACCCACTTCCTCGTCACTCCCTGTCCCAAAACCCACTTCCTCATAACTCCCTGTCCCAAAACCCACTTCCTCATAACTCCCTGTCCCAAAACCCACTTCCCCGTCACTCCCTGTCCCAAAACCCACTTCCCCGTCACTCCCTGTCCCAAAACCCACTTCCCCGTCACTCCCTGTCCCAAAACCCACTTCCCCGTCACTCCCTGTCCCAAAACCCACTTCCCCGTCACTCCCTGTCCCAAAACCCACTTCCCCGTCACTCCCTGTCCCAAAACCCACTTCCTCATAACTCCCTGTCCCAAAACCCACTTCCTCGTCACTCCCTGTCCCAAAACCCACTTCCTCGTAACTCCCTGTCCCAAAACCCACTTCCTCGTCACTCCCTGTCCCAAAACCCACTTCCCCGTCACTCCCTGTCCCAAAACCCACTTCCTCGTCACTCCCTGTCCCAAAACCCACTTCCTCGTAACTCCCTGTCCCAAAACCCACTTCCCCGTCACTCCCTGTCCCAAAACCCACTTCCCCGTCACTCCCTGTCCCAAAACCCACTTCCCCGTCACTCCCTGTCCCAAAACCCACTTCCCCGTAACTCCCTGTCCCAAAACCCACTTCCTCGTCACTCCCTGTCCCAAAACCCACTTCCCCGTCACTCCCTGTCCCAAAACCCACTTCCTCGTCACTCCCTGTCCCAAAACCCACTTCCCCGTCACTCCCTGTCCCAAAACCCACTTCCCCGTCACTCCCTGTCCCAAAACCCACTTCCCCGTAACTCCCTGTCCCAAAACCCACTTCCTCGTCACTCCCTGTCCCAAAACCCACTTCCCCGTCACTCCCTGTCCCAAAACCCACTTCCTTGTAACTCTCTGTCCCAAAACCCACTTCCCCGTCACTCCCTGTCCCAAAACCCACTTCCCCGTAACTCCCTGTCCCAAAACCCACTTCCCCGTCACTCCCTGTCCCAAAACCCACTTCCCCGTCACTCCCTGTCCCAAAACCCACTTCCCGTAACTCCCTGTCCCAAAACCCACTTCCCCGTCACTCCCTGTCCCAAAACCCACTTCCCCGTAACTCCCTGTCCAAAAACCCACTTCCCCGTCACTCCCTGTCCCAAAACCCACTTCCTCGTAACTCCCTGTCCCAAAACCCACTTCCCCGTCACTCCCTGTCCCAAAACCCACTTCCTCGTCACTCCCTGTCCCAAAACCCACTTCCCCGTCACTCCCTGTCCCAAAACCCACTTCCTCGTAACTCCCTGTCCCAAAACCCACTTCCTCGTCACTCCCTGTCCCAAAACCCACTTCCCCGTCACTCCCTGTCCCAAAACCCACTTCCTCGTAACTCCCTGTCCCAAAACCCACTTCCCCGTCACTCCCTGTCCCAAAACCCACTTCCCCGTAACTCCCTGTCCCAAAACCCACTTCCTCGTCACTCCCTGTCCCAAAACCCACTTCCCCGTCACTCCCTGTCCCAAAACCCACTTCCCCGTCACTCCCTGTCCCAAAACCCACTTCCTCGTAACTCCCTGTCCCAAAACCCACTTCCTCGTCACTCCCTGTCCCAAAACCCACTTCCCCGTCACTCCCTGTCCCAAAACCCACTTCCTCGTAACTCCCTGTCCCAAAACCCACTTCCTCGTCACTCCCTGTCCCAAAACCCACTTCCTCGTAACTCCCTGTCCCAAAACCCACTTCCCCGTCACTCCCTGTCCCAAAACCCACTTCCTCGTAACTCCCTGTCCCAAAACCCACTTCCCCGTCACTCCCTGTCCCAAAACCCACTTCCCCGTCACTCCCTGTCCCAAAACCCACTTCCTCGTAACTCCCTGTCCCAAAACCCACTTCTCCGTCACTCCCTGTCCCAAAACCCACTTCCCCGTCACTCCCTGTCCCAAAACCCACTTCCTCGTAACTCCCTGTCCCAAAACCCACTTCCCCGTCACTCCCTGTCCCAAAACCCACTTCCTCGTAACTCCCTGTCCCAAAACCCACTTCCCCGTAACTCCCTGTCCCAAAACCCACTTCCCCGTCACTCCCTGTCCCAAAACCCACTTCCCCGTCACTCCCTGTCCCAAAACCCACTTCCCCATAACTCCCTGTCCAAAAACCCACTTCCCCGTCACTCCCTGTCCCAAAACCCACTTCCCCATAACTCCCTGTCCCAAAACCCACTTCCCCGTCACTCCCTGTCCCAAAACCCACTTCCCCGTCACTCCCTGTCCCAAAACCCACTTCCTCGTAACTCCCTGTCCCAAAACCCACTTCCTCGTCACTCCCTGTCCCAAAACCCACTTCCCCGTCACTCCCTGTCCCAAAACCCACTCCCCCGTCACTCCCTGTCCCAAAACCCACTTCCCCGTCACTCCCTGTCCCAAAACCCACTCCCCCGTCACTCCCTGTCCCAAAACCCACTTCCCCGTCACTCCCTGTCCCAAAACCCACTCCCCCGTCACTCCCTGTCCCAAAACCCACTTCCCCGTCACTCCCTGTCCCAAAACCCACTTCCTCGTAACTCCCTGTCCCAAAACCCACTTCCTCGTCACTCCCTGTCCCAAAACCCACTTCCCCGTCACTCCCTGTCCCAAAACCCACTCCCCGTCACTCCCTGTCCCAAAACCCACTTCCCCGTCACTCCCTGTCCCAAAACCCACTCCCCGTCACTCCCTGTCCCAAAACCCACTTCCCCGTCACTCCCTGTCCCAAAACCCACTTCCCCCGTCACTCCCTGTCCAAAACCCACTTCCCCGTAACTCCCTGTCCCAAAACCCACTTCCTCGTAACTCCCTGTCCCAAAACCCACTTCCCGTCACTCCCTGTCCCAAAACCCACTTCCTCGTCACTCCCTGTCCCAAAACCCACTTCCTCGTAACTCCCTGTCCCAAAACCCACTTCCCTCGTCACTCCCTGTCCCAAAACCCACTTCCCCGTCACTCCCTGTCCCAAAACCCACTTCCCCGTCACTCCCTGTCCCAAAACCCACTTCCTCGTCACTCCCTGTCCCAAAACCCACTTCCCCGTCACTCCCTGTCCCAAAACCCACTTCCTCGTCACTCCCTGTCCCAAAACCCACTTCCTCGTCACTCCCTGTCCCAAAACCCACTTCCTCGTAACTCCCTGTCCCAAAACCCACTTCCCTCGTCACTCCCTGTCCCAAAACCCACTTCCTCGTCACTCCCTGTCCCAAAACCCACTTCCCGTAACTCCCTGTCCCAAAACCCACTTCTCGTCACTCCCTGTCCCAAAACCACTTCCCGTCACTCCCTGTCCCAAAACCCACTTCCCCGTAACTCCCTGTCCCAAAACCCACTTCCCCGTCACTCCTGTCCCAAAACCCACTTCCCCGTCACTCCCTGTCCCAAAACCCACTTCCTCATAACTCCCTGTCCCAAAACCCACTTCCTCGTCACTCCCTGTCCCAAAACCCACTTCCCGTCACTCCCTGTCCCAAAACCCACTTCCTCGTCACTCCCTGTCCCAAAACCCACTTCCTCGTAACTCCCTGTCCCAAAACCCACTTCCTCGTCACTCCCTGTCCCAAAACCCACTTCCCGTCACTCCCTGTCCCAAAACCCACTTCCTCGTCACTCCCTGTCCCAAAACCCACTTCCTCGTCACTCCCTGTCCAAAACCCACTTCCTCGTAACTCCCTGTCCCAAAACCCACTTCCTCGTCACTCCCTGTCCCAAAACCCACTTCCTCCGTCAACTCCCTGTCCCAAAACCCACTTCCCCGTCACTCCCTGTCCCAAAACCCACTTCCTCGTCACTCCCTGTCCCAAAACCCACTTCCTCGTCACTCCCTGTCCCAAAACCCACTTCCCGTCACTCCCTGTCCCAAAACCCACTTCCCCGTCACTCCCTGTCCCAAAACCACTTCCCCGTCACTCCCTGTCCCAAAACCCACTTCCCCGTCACTCCCTGTCCCAAAACCCACTTCCCCGTCACTCCCTGTCCCAAAACCCACTTCCCCGTCACTCCCTGTCCCAAAACCCACTTCCTCCGTCACTCCCTGTCCCAAAACCCACTTCCTCGTCACTCCCTGTCCCAAAACCCACTTCCCCGTCACTCCCTGTCCCAAAACCCACTTCCCCGTCACTCCCTGTCCCAAAACCCACTTCCTCGTCACTCCCTGTCCCAAAACCCACTTCCCCGTCACTCCCTGTCCCAAAACCCACTTCCCCGTCACTCCCTGTCCCAAAACCCACTTCCTCGTAACTCCCTGTCCCAAAAACCCACTTCCCGTCACTCCCTGTCCAAAACCCACTCCCGTCACTCCCTGTCCCAAAACCCACTTCCCGTCACTCCTGTCCCAAAACCCACTTCCCCGTCACTCCCTGTCCCAAAACCCACTTCCCCGTAACTCCCTGTCCCAAAACCCACTTCCTCATAACTCCCTGTCCCAAACCCACTTCCCTCGTCACTCCCTGTCCAAAAACCCACTTCCCCGTCACTCCCTGTCCCAAAACCCACTTCTCCTCACTCCCTGTCCCAAAACCCACTTCCCGTAACTCCCTGTCCCAAAACCCACTTCCTCATAACTCCCTGTCCCAAAACCCACTTCCCCGTCACTCCCTGTCCAAAAACCCACTTCCCCGTACACAGTGAGCACGTGACCTGTCCCAAAACCCACTTCCCCGTCACTCCCTGTCCAAAAACCCACTTCCCCGTAACTCCCTGTCCCAAAACCCACTTCCTCATAACTCCCTGTCCCAAAACCCACTTCCCCGTCACTCCCTGTCCCAAAACCCACTTCCCCGTAACTCCCTGTCCCAAAACCCACTTCCTCGTAACTCCCTGTCCCAAAACCCACTTCCCCGTAACTCCCTGCCCAAAACCCACTTCCCCGTAACTCCCTGTCCCAAAACCCACTTCCCCGTCACTCCCTGTCCCAAAACCCACTTCCCCGTCACTCCCTGTCCCAAAACCCACTTCCCCGTAACTCCCTGTCCCAAAACCCACTTCCTCATAACTCCCTGTCCCAAAACCCACTTCCTCGTCACTCCCTGTCCCAAAACCCACTTCCCCGTAACTCCCTGTCCCAAAACCCACTTCCCCGTCACTCCCTGTCCCAAAACCCACTTCCCCGTCACTCCCTGTCCCAAAACCCACTTCCTCATAACTCCCTGTCCCAAAACCCACTTCCTCGTAACTCCCTGTCCCAAAACCCACTTCCCCGTCACTCCCTGTCCCAAAACCCACTTCCTCATAACTCCCTGTCCCAAAACCCACTTCCCCGTCACTCCCTGTCCCAAAACCCACTTCCCCGTAACTCCCTGTCCCAAAACCCACTTCCTCGTCACTCCCTGTCCCAAAACCCACTTCCCCGTCACTCCCTGTCCCAAAACCCACTTCCCCGTCACTCCCTGTCCCAAAACCCACTTCCCCGTCACTCCCTGTCCCAAAACCCACTTCTCCGTCACTCCCTGTCCCAAAACCCACTTCCCCGTCACTCCCTGTCCCAAAACCCACTTCCCCGTCACTCCCTGTCCCAAAACCCACTTCTCCGTCACTCCCTGTCCCAAAACCCACTTCCTCGTAACTCCCTGTCCCAAAACCCACTTCCTCGTAACTCCCTGTCCCAAAACCCACTCCCCCGTCACTCCCTGTCCCAAAACCCACTTCCCCGTAACTCCCTGTCCCAAAACCCACTTCCTCGTAACTCCCTGTCCCAAAACCCACTTCCTCGTAACTCCCTGTCCCAAAACCCACTTCCCCGTCACTCCCTGTCCCAAAACCCACTTCCTCGTAACTCCCTGTCCCAAAACCCACTTCCTCGTAACTCCCTGTCCCAAAACCCACTTCCCCTTCATTCCCTGTCCCAAAACCCACTTCCCCGTAACTCCCTGTCCCAAAACCCACTTCCCCTTCACTCCCTGTCCCAAAACCCACTTCCTCGTAACTCCCTGTCCCAAAACCCACTTCCTCGTAACTCCCTGTCCCAAAACCCACTTCCTCGTAACTCCCTGTCCCAAAACCCACTTCCTCGTAACTCCCTGTCCCAAAACCCACTTCCTCGTAACTCCCTGTCCCAAAACCCACTTCCCCGTAACTCCCTGTCCCAAAACCCACTTCCTCGTAACTCCCTGTCCCAAAACCCACTTCCCCGTCACTCCCTGTCCCAAAACCCACTTCCCCGTCACTCCCTGTCCCAAAACCCACTTCTCCGTCACTCCCTGTCCCAAAACCCACTTCCCCGTCACTCCCTGTCCCAAAACCCACTTCCTCGTAACTCCCTGTCCCAAAACCCACTTCCCCGTCACTCCCTGTCCCAAAACCCACTTCCCCGTCACTCCCTGTCCCAAAACCCACTTCCTCGTAACTCCCTGTCCCAAAACCCACTTCCCCGTCACTCCCTGTCCCAAAACCCACTTCCCCGTCACTCCCTGTCCCAAAACCCACTTCCCCGTCACTCCCTGTCCCAAAACCCACTTCTCCGTCACTCCCTGTCCCAAAACCCACTTCCTCGTAACTCCCTGTCCCAAAACCCACTTCCTCGTAACTCCCTGTCCCAAAACCCACTTCCTCGTAACTCCCTGTCCCAAAACCCACTTCCCCTTCATTCCCTGTCCCAAAACCCACTTCCCCGTAACTCCCTGTCCCAAAACCCACTTCCCCTTCACTCCCTGTCCCAAAACCCACTTCCTCGTAACTCCCTGTCCCAAAACCCACTTCCTCGTAACTCCCTGTCCCAAAACCCACTTCCTCGTCACTCCCTGTCCCAAAACCCACTTCCTCGTAACTCCCTGTCCCAAAACCCACTTCCCCGTCACTCCCTGTCCCAAAACCCACTTCCTCGTAACTCCCTGTCCCAAAACCCACTTCCCCGTCACTCCCTGTCCCAAAACCCACTTCCTCGTCACTCCCTGTCCCAAAACCCACTTCCCCGTAACTCCCTGTCCCAAAACCCACTTCCTCGTCACTCCCTGTCCCAAAACCCACTTCCTCGTAACTCCCTGTCCCAAAACCCACTTCCCCGTCACTCCCTGTCCCAAAACCCACTTCCCCGTCACTCCCTGTCCCAAAACCCACTTCTCCGTCACTCCCTGTCCCAAAACCCACTTCCTCGTAACTCCCTGTCCCAAAACCCACTTCCCCGTCACTCCCTGTCCCAAAACCCACTTCCCCGTCACTCCCTGTCCCAAAACCCACTTCCTCGTAACTCCCTGTCCCAAAACCCACTTCCTCGTAACTCCCTGTCCCAAAACCCACTTCCCCGTCACTCCCTGTCCCAAAACCCACTTCCTCGTAACTCCCTGTCCCAAAACCCACTTCCCCGTCACTCCCTGTCCCAAAACCCACTTCTCCGTCACTCCCTGTCCCAAAACCCACTTCCTCGTAACTCCCTGTCCCAAAACCCACTTCCCCGTCACTCCCTGTCCCAAAACCCACTTCCCCGTCACTCCCTGTCCCAAAACCCACTTCCCCGTCACTCCCTGTCCCAAAACCCACTTCTCCGTCACTCCCTGTCCCAAAACCCACTTCCTCGTAACTCCCTGTCCCAAAACCCACTTCTCCGTCACTCCCTGTCCCAAAACCCACTTCCTCGTAACTCCCTGTCCCAAAACCCACTTCCCCGTCACTCCCTGTCCCAAAACCCACTTCCCCGTCACTCCCTGTCCCAAAACCCACTTCCTCGTAACTCCCTGTCCCAAAACCCACTTCCCCGTCACTCCCTGTCCCAAAACCCACTTCCCCGTCACTCCCTGTCCCAAAACCCACTTCCCCGTCACTCCCTGTCCCAAAACCCACTTCTCCGTCACTCCCTGTCCCAAAACCCACTTCCTCGTAACTCCCTGTCCCAAAACCCACTTCTCCGTCACTCCCTGTCCCAAAACCCACTTCCTCGTAACTCCCTGTCCCAAAACCCACTTCCCCGTCACTCCCTGTCCCAAAACCCACTTCCTCGTAACTCCCTGTTCCAAAACCCACTTCCCCGTAACTCCCTGTCCCAAAACCCACTTCCCCGTCACTCCCTGTCCCAAAACCCACTTCCCCGTCACTCCCTGTCCCAAAACCCACTTCCTCGTAACTCCCTGTCCCAAAACCCACTTCCTCGTAACTCCCTGTCCCAAAACCCACTTCCCCGTCACTCCCTGTCCCAAAACCCACTTCCCCGTCACTCCCTGTCCCAAAACCCACTTCCCCGTCACTCCCTGTCCCAAAACCCACTTCCCCGTCACTCCCTGTCCCAAAACCCACTTCCTCGTCACTCCCTGTCCCAAAACCCACTTCCCCATCACTCCCTGTCCCAAAACCCACTTCCCCGTCACTCCCTGTCCCAAAACCCACTTCCTCGTCACTCCCTGTCCCAAAACCCACTTCCCCGTAACTCCCTGTCCCAAAACCCACTTCCCCGTCACTCCCTGTCCCAAAACCCACTTCCTCGTCACTCCCTGTCCCAAAACCCACTTCCCCGTAACTCCCTGTCCCAAAACCCACTTCCTCGTCACTCCCTGTCCCAAAACCCACTTCCCGTAACTCCCTGTCCCAAAACCCACTTCCCCGTAACTCCCTGTCCCAAAACCCACTTCCTCGTAACTCCCTGTCCCAAAACCCACTTCCCCGTCACTCCCTGTCCCAAAACCCACTTCCCCGTCACTCCCTGTCCCAAAACCCACTTCCCCGTCACTCCCTGTCCCAAAACCCACTTCCCCGTCACTCCCTGTCCCAAAACCCACTTCCTCGTCACTCCCTGTCCCAAAACCCACTTCCCCATCACTCCCTGTCCCAAAACCCACTTCCCCGTAACTCCCTGTCCCAAAACCCACTTCCTCATAACTCCCTGTCCCAAAACCCACTTCTCCGTAACTCCCTGTCCCAAAACCCACTTCCCCGTCACTCCCTGTCCCAAAACCCACTTCCTCGTAACTCCCTGTCCCAAAACCCACTTCTCCATCACTCCCTGTCCCAAAACCCACTTCCCCGTCACTCCCTGTCCCAAAACCCACTTCTCCGTCACTCCCTGTCCCAAAACCCACTTCCCCGTCACTCCCTGTCCCAAAACCCACTTCCTCATAACTCCCTGTCCCAAAACCCACTTCCCCGTCACTCCCTGTCCCAAAACCCACTTCCTCATAACTCCCTGTCCCAAAACCCACTTCTCCGTAACTCCCTGTCCCAAAACCCACTTCCCCGTCACTCCCTGTCCCAAAACCCACTTCCTCATAACTCCCTGTCCCAAAACCCACTTCTCCGTAACTCCCTGTCCCAAAACCCACTTCCCCGTAACTCCCTGTCCCAAAACCCACTTCCTCGTAACTCCCTGTCCCAAAACCCACTTCCTCGTAACTCCCTGTCCCAAAACCCACTTCCCCGTCACTCCCTGTCCCAAAACCCACTTCCCCGTCACTCCCTGTCCCAAAACCCACTTCCTCGTAACTCCCTGTCCCAAAACCCACTTCCTCGTAACTCCCTGTCCCAAAACCCACTTCTCCGTCACTCCCTGTCCCAAAACCCACTTCCCCGTCACTCCCTGTCCCAAAACCCACTTCCCCGTCACTCCCTGTCCCAAAACCCACTTCTCCGTCACTCCCTGTCCCAAAACTCACTTCCTCATAACTCCCTGTCCCAAAACTCACTTCCTCATAACTCCCTGTCCCAAAACCCACTTCCCCGTCACTCCCTGTCCCAAAACCCACTTCCCCGTAACTCCCTGTCCCAAAACTCACTTCCTCATAACTCCCTGTCCCAAAACTCACTTCCTCATAACTCCCTGTCCCAAAACCCACTTCCCCGTCACTCCCTGTCCCAAAACTCACTTCCTCATAACTCCCTGTCCCAAAACCCACTTCCCCTTCACTCCCTGTCCCAAAACCCACTTCCCCGTAACTCCCTGTCCCAAAACCCACTTCCTCGTAACTCCCTGTCCCAAAACCCACTTCTCCGTCACTCCCTGTCCCAAAACCCACTTCCTCGTAACTCCCTGTCCCAAAACCCACTTCTCCGTCACTCCCTGTCCCAAAACCCACTTCCTCGTAACTCCCTGTCCCAAAACCCACTTCTCCGTCACTCCCTGTCCCAAAACCCACTTCCTCGTAACTCCCTGTCCCAAAACCCACTTCCTCGTAACTCCCTGTCCCAAAACCCACTTCCTCGTAACTCCCTGTCCCAAAACCCACTTCCCCGTCACTCCCTGTCCCAAAACCCACTTCCTCGTAACTCCCTGTCCCAAAACCCACTTCCCCGTCACTCCCTGTCCCAAAACCCACTTCCTCGTAACTCCCTGTCCCAAAACCCACTTCCTCATAACTCCCTGTCCCAAAACCCACTTCCCCGTCACTCCCTGTCCCAAAACCCACTTCTCCGTCACTCCCTGTCCCAAAACCCACTTCCTTGTAACTCCCTGTCCCAAAACCCACTTCCCCGTCACTCCCTGTCCCAAAACCCACTTCCCCGTAACTCCCTGTCCCAAAACCCACTTCCCCGTAACTCCCTGTCCCAAAACCCACTTCCTCGTAACTCCCTGTCCCAAAACCCACTTCCCCGTCACTCCCTGTCCCAAAACCCACTTCCCCGTCACTCCCTGTCCCAAAACCCACTTCCCCGTAACTCCCTGTCCCAAAACCCACTTCCCCGTAACTCCCTGTCCCAAAACCCACTTCCCCGTCACTCCCTGTCCCAAAACCCACTTCCTCGTAACTCCCTGTCCCAAAACCCACTTCCTCGTAACTCCCTGTCCCAAAACCCACTTCCCCGTCACTCCCTGTCCCAAAACCCACTTCCTCGTAACTCCCTGTCCCAAAACCCACTTCCCCGTCACTCCCTGTCCCAAAACCCACTTCCTCGTAACTCCCTGTCCCAAAACCCACTTCCCCGTCACTCCCTGTCCCAAAACCCACTTCCTCGTAACTCCCTGTCCCAAAACCCACTTCCTCGTAACTCCCTGTCCCAAAACCCACTTCCCCGTAACTCCCTGTCCCAAAACCCACTTCCTCATAACTCCCTGTCCCAAAACCCACTTCCCCGTCACTCCCTGTCCCAAAACCCACTTCTCCGTCACTCCCTGTCCCAAAACCCACTTCCTTGTAACTCCCTGTCCCAAAACCCACTTCCCCGTCACTCCCTGTCCCAAAACCCACTTCCCCGTAACTCCCTGTCCCAAAACCCACTTCCTCGTAACTCCCTGTCCCAAAACCCACTTCCCCGTCACTCCCTGTCCCAAAACCCACTTCCCCGTCACTCCCTGTCCCAAAACCCACTTCCTCGTCACTCCCTGTCCCAAAACCCACTTCCTCGTAACTCCCTGTCCCAAAACCCACTTCCTCGTAACTCCCTGTCCCAAAACCCACTTCCTCATAACTCCCTGTCCCAAAACCCACTTCTCCGTCACTCCCTGTCCCAAAACCCACTTCCTCGTCACTCCCTGTCCCAAAACCCACTTCCTCGTAACTCCCTGTCCCAAAACCCACTTCCTCGTCACTCCCTGTCCCAAAACCCACTTCCCCGTCACTCCCTGTCCCAAAACCCACTTCCTCGTCACTCCCTGTCCCAAAACCCACTTCCTCGTCACTCCCTGTCCCAAAACCCACTTCCCCGTCACTCCCTGTCCCAAAACCCACTTCCCCGTAACTCCCTGTCCCAAAACCCACTTCCTCGTAACTCCCTGTCCCAAAACCCACTTCCTCGTCACTCCCTGTCCCAAAACCCACTTCCCCGTCACTCCCTGTCCCAAAACCCACTTCCTCGTCACTCCCTGTCCCAAAACCCACTTCCTCGTCACTCCCTGTCCCAAAACCCACTTCCCCGTCACTCCCTGTCCCAAAACCGACTTCCCCGTCACTCCCTGTCCCAAAACCCACTTCCCCGTCACTCCCTGTCCCAAAACCCACTTCCCCGTCACTCCCTGTCCCAAAACCCACTTCCCCGTCACTCCCTGTCCCAAAACCCACTTCCTCATAACTCCCTGTCCCAAAACCCACTTCCCCGTCACTCCCTGTCCCAAAACCCACTTCCCCGTCACTCCCTGTCCCAAAACCCACTTCCTCGTCACTCCCTGTCCCAAAACCCACTTCCCCGTCACTCCCTGTCCCAAAACCCACTTCCCCGTCACTCCCTGTCCCAAAACCCACTTCCTCATAACTCCCTGTCCCAAAACCCACTTCCTCATAACTCCCTGTCCCAAAACCCACTTCCCCGTCACTCCCTGTCCCAAAACCCACTTCTCCGTCACTCCCTGTCCCAAAACCCACTTCCCCGTAACTCCCTGTCCCAAAACCCACTTCCTCATAACTCCCTGTCCCAAAACCCACTTCCCCGTCACTCCCTGTCCAAAAACCCACTTCCCCGTCACTCCCTGTCCCAAAACCCACTTCCCCGTCACTCCCTGTCCAAAAACCCACTTCCCCGTAACTCCCTGTCCCAAAACCCACTTCCTCATAACTCCCTGTCCCAAAACCCACTTCCCCGTCACTCCCTGTCCCAAAACCCACTTCCCCGTAACTCCCTGTCCCAAAACCCACTTCCTCGTAACTCCCTGTCCCAAAACCCACTTCCCCGTAACTCCCTGCCCCAAAACCCACTTCCCCGTAACTCCCTGTCCCAAAACCCACTTCCCCGTCACTCCCTGTCCCAAAACCCACTTCCCCGTCACTCCCTGTCCCAAAACCCACTTCCCCGTAACTCCCTGTCCCAAAACCCACTTCCTCATAACTCCCTGTCCCAAAACCCACTTCCTCGTCACTCCCTGTCCCAAAACCCACTTCCCCGTAACTCCCTGTCCCAAAACCCACTTCCCCGTCACTCCCTGTCCCAAAACCCACTTCCCCGTCACTCCCTGTCCCAAAACCCACTTCCTCATAACTCCCTGTCCCAAAACCCACTTCCTCGTAACTCCCTGTCCCAAAACCCACTTCCCCGTCACTCCCTGTCCCAAAACCCACTTCCTCATAACTCCCTGTCCCAAAACCCACTTCCCCGTCACTCCCTGTCCCAAAACCCACTTCCCCGTAACTCCCTGTCCCAAAACCCACTTCCTCGTCACTCCCTGTCCCAAAACCCACTTCCCCGTCACTCCCTGTCCCAAAACCCACTTCCCCGTCACTCCCTGTCCCAAAACCCACTTCCCCGTCACTCCCTGTCCCAAAACCCACTTCTCCGTCACTCCCTGTCCCAAAACCCACTTCCCCGTCACTCCCTGTCCCAAAACCCACTTCCCCGTCACTCCCTGTCCCAAAACCCACTTCTCCGTCACTCCCTGTCCCAAAACCCACTTCCTCGTAACTCCCTGTCCCAAAACCCACTTCCTCGTAACTCCCTGTCCCAAAACCCACTCCCCCGTCACTCCCTGTCCCAAAACCCACTTCCCCGTAACTCCCTGTCCCAAAACCCACTTCCTCGTAACTCCCTGTCCCAAAACCCACTTCCTCGTAACTCCCTGTCCCAAAACCCACTTCCCCGTCACTCCCTGTCCCAAAACCCACTTCCTCGTAACTCCCTGTCCCAAAACCCACTTCCTCGTAACTCCCTGTCCCAAAACCCACTTCCCCTTCATTCCCTGTCCCAAAACCCACTTCCCCGTAACTCCCTGTCCCAAAACCCACTTCCCCTTCACTCCCTGTCCCAAAACCCACTTCCTCGTAACTCCCTGTCCCAAAACCCACTTCCTCGTAACTCCCTGTCCCAAAACCCACTTCCTCGTAACTCCCTGTCCCAAAACCCACTTCCTCGTAACTCCCTGTCCCAAAACCCACTTCCTCGTAACTCCCTGTCCCAAAACCCACTTCCCCGTAACTCCCTGTCCCAAAACCCACTTCCTCGTAACTCCCTGTCCCAAAACCCACTTCCCCGTCACTCCCTGTCCCAAAACCCACTTCCCCGTCACTCCCTGTCCCAAAACCCACTTCTCCGTCACTCCCTGTCCCAAAACCCACTTCCCCGTCACTCCCTGTCCCAAAACCCACTTCCTCGTAACTCCCTGTCCCAAAACCCACTTCCCCGTCACTCCCTGTCCCAAAACCCACTTCCCCGTCACTCCCTGTCCCAAAACCCACTTCCTCGTAACTCCCTGTCCCAAAACCCACTTCCCCGTCACTCCCTGTCCCAAAACCCACTTCCCCGTCACTCCCTGTCCCAAAACCCACTTCCCCGTCACTCCCTGTCCCAAAACCCACTTCTCCGTCACTCCCTGTCCCAAAACCCACTTCCTCGTAACTCCCTGTCCCAAAACCCACTTCCTCGTAACTCCCTGTCCCAAAACCCACTTCCTCGTAACTCCCTGTCCCAAAACCCACTTCCCCTTCATTCCCTGTCCCAAAACCCACTTCCCCGTAACTCCCTGTCCCAAAACCCACTTCCCCTTCACTCCCTGTCCCAAAACCCACTTCCTCGTAACTCCCTGTCCCAAAACCCACTTCCTCGTAACTCCCTGTCCCAAAACCCACTTCCTCGTCACTCCCTGTCCCAAAACCCACTTCCTCGTAACTCCCTGTCCCAAAACCCACTTCCCCGTCACTCCCTGTCCCAAAACCCACTTCCTCGTAACTCCCTGTCCCAAAACCCACTTCCCCGTCACTCCCTGTCCCAAAACCCACTTCCTCGTCACTCCCTGTCCCAAAACCCACTTCCCCGTAACTCCCTGTCCCAAAACCCACTTCCTCGTCACTCCCTGTCCCAAAACCCACTTCCTCGTAACTCCCTGTCCCAAAACCCACTTCCCCGTCACTCCCTGTCCCAAAACCCACTTCCCCGTCACTCCCTGTCCCAAAACCCACTTCTCCGTCACTCCCTGTCCCAAAACCCACTTCCTCGTAACTCCCTGTCCCAAAACCCACTTCCCCGTCACTCCCTGTCCCAAAACCCACTTCCCCGTCACTCCCTGTCCCAAAACCCACTTCCTCGTAACTCCCTGTCCCAAAACCCACTTCCTCGTAACTCCCTGTCCCAAAACCCACTTCCCCGTCACTCCCTGTCCCAAAACCCACTTCCTCGTAACTCCCTGTCCCAAAACCCACTTCCCCGTCACTCCCTGTCCCAAAACCCACTTCTCCGTCACTCCCTGTCCCAAAACCCACTTCCTCGTAACTCCCTGTCCCAAAACCCACTTCCCCGTCACTCCCTGTCCCAAAACCCACTTCCCCGTCACTCCCTGTCCCAAAACCCACTTCCCCGTCACTCCCTGTCCCAAAACCCACTTCTCCGTCACTCCCTGTCCCAAAACCCACTTCCTCGTAACTCCCTGTCCCAAAACCCACTTCTCCGTCACTCCCTGTCCCAAAACCCACTTCCTCGTAACTCCCTGTCCCAAAACCCACTTCCCCGTCACTCCCTGTCCCAAAACCCACTTCCCCGTCACTCCCTGTCCCAAAACCCACTTCCTCGTAACTCCCTGTCCCAAAACCCACTTCCCCGTCACTCCCTGTCCCAAAACCCACTTCCCCGTCACTCCCTGTCCCAAAACCCACTTCCCCGTCACTCCCTGTCCCAAAACCCACTTCTCCGTCACTCCCTGTCCCAAAACCCACTTCCTCGTAACTCCCTGTCCCAAAACCCACTTCTCCGTCACTCCCTGTCCCAAAACCCACTTCCTCGTAACTCCCTGTCCCAAAACCCACTTCCCCGTCACTCCCTGTCCCAAAACCCACTTCCTCGTAACTCCCTGTTCCAAAACCCACTTCCCCGTAACTCCCTGTCCCAAAACCCACTTCCCCGTCACTCCCTGTCCCAAAACCCACTTCCCCGTCACTCCCTGTCCCAAAACCCACTTCCTCGTAACTCCCTGTCCCAAAACCCACTTCCTCGTAACTCCCTGTCCCAAAACCCACTTCCCCGTCACTCCCTGTCCCAAAACCCACTTCCCCGTCACTCCCTGTCCCAAAACCCACTTCCCCGTCACTCCCTGTCCCAAAACCCACTTCCCCGTCACTCCCTGTCCCAAAACCCACTTCCTCGTCACTCCCTGTCCCAAAACCCACTTCCCCATCACTCCCTGTCCCAAAACCCACTTCCCCGTCACTCCCTGTCCCAAAACCCACTTCCTCGTCACTCCCTGTCCCAAAACCCACTTCCCCGTAACTCCCTGTCCCAAAACCCACTTCCCCGTCACTCCCTGTCCCAAAACCCACTTCCTCGTCACTCCCTGTCCCAAAACCCACTTCCCCGTAACTCCCTGTCCCAAAACCCACTTCCTCGTCACTCCCTGTCCCAAAACCCACTTCCCCGTAACTCCCTGTCCCAAAACCCACTTCCCCGTAACTCCCTGTCCCAAAACCCACTTCCTCGTAACTCCCTGTCCCAAAACCCACTTCCCCGTCACTCCCTGTCCCAAAACCCACTTCCCCGTCACTCCCTGTCCCAAAACCCACTTCCCCGTCACTCCCTGTCCCAAAACCCACTTCCCCGTCACTCCCTGTCCCAAAACCCACTTCCTCGTCACTCCCTGTCCCAAAACCCACTTCCCCATCACTCCCTGTCCCAAAACCCACTTCCCCGTAACTCCCTGTCCCAAAACCCACTTCCTCATAACTCCCTGTCCCAAAACCCACTTCTCCGTAACTCCCTGTCCCAAAACCCACTTCCCCGTCACTCCCTGTCCCAAAACCCACTTCCTCGTAACTCCCTGTCCCAAAACCCACTTCTCCATCACTCCCTGTCCCAAAACCCACTTCCCCGTCACTCCCTGTCCCAAAACCCACTTCTCCGTCACTCCCTGTCCCAAAACCCACTTCCCCGTCACTCCCTGTCCCAAAACCCACTTCCTCATAACTCCCTGTCCCAAAACCCACTTCCCCGTCACTCCCTGTCCCAAAACCCACTTCCTCATAACTCCCTGTCCCAAAACCCACTTCTCCGTAACTCCCTGTCCCAAAACCCACTTCCCCGTCACTCCCTGTCCCAAAACCCACTTCCTCATAACTCCCTGTCCCAAAACCCACTTCTCCGTAACTCCCTGTCCCAAAACCCACTTCCCCGTAACTCCCTGTCCCAAAACCCACTTCCTCGTAACTCCCTGTCCCAAAACCCACTTCCTCGTAACTCCCTGTCCCAAAACCCACTTCCCCGTCACTCCCTGTCCCAAAACCCACTTCCCCGTCACTCCCTGTCCCAAAACCCACTTCCTCGTAACTCCCTGTCCCAAAACCCACTTCCTCGTAACTCCCTGTCCCAAAACCCACTTCTCCGTCACTCCCTGTCCCAAAACCCACTTCCCCGTCACTCCCTGTCCCAAAACCCACTTCCCCGTCACTCCCTGTCCCAAAACCCACTTCTCCGTCACTCCCTGTCCCAAAACTCACTTCCTCATAACTCCCTGTCCCAAAACTCACTTCCTCATAACTCCCTGTCCCAAAACCCACTTCCCCGTCACTCCCTGTCCCAAAACCCACTTCCCCGTAACTCCCTGTCCCAAAACTCACTTCCTCATAACTCCCTGTCCCAAAACTCACTTCCTCATAACTCCCTGTCCCAAAACCCACTTCCCCGTCACTCCCTGTCCCAAAACTCACTTCCTCATAACTCCCTGTCCCAAAACCCACTTCCCCTTCACTCCCTGTCCCAAAACCCACTTCCCCGTAACTCCCTGTCCCAAAACCCACTTCCTCGTAACTCCCTGTCCCAAAACCCACTTCTCCGTCACTCCCTGTCCCAAAACCCACTTCCTCGTAACTCCCTGTCCCAAAACCCACTTCTCCGTCACTCCCTGTCCCAAAACCCACTTCCTCGTAACTCCCTGTCCCAAAACCCACTTCTCCGTCACTCCCTGTCCCAAAACCCACTTCCTCGTAACTCCCTGTCCCAAAACCCACTTCCTCGTAACTCCCTGTCCCAAAACCCACTTCCTCGTAACTCCCTGTCCCAAAACCCACTTCCCCGTCACTCCCTGTCCCAAAACCCACTTCCTCGTAACTCCCTGTCCCAAAACCCACTTCCCCGTCACTCCCTGTCCCAAAACCCACTTCCTCGTAACTCCCTGTCCCAAAACCCACTTCCTCATAACTCCCTGTCCCAAAACCCACTTCCCCGTCACTCCCTGTCCCAAAACCCACTTCTCCGTCACTCCCTGTCCCAAAACCCACTTCCTTGTAACTCCCTGTCCCAAAACCCACTTCCCCGTCACTCCCTGTCCCAAAACCCACTTCCCCGTAACTCCCTGTCCCAAAACCCACTTCCCCGTAACTCCCTGTCCCAAAACCCACTTCCTCGTAACTCCCTGTCCCAAAACCCACTTCCCCGTCACTCCCTGTCCCAAAACCCACTTCCCCGTCACTCCCTGTCCCAAAACCCACTTCCCCGTAACTCCCTGTCCCAAAACCCACTTCCCCGTAACTCCCTGTCCCAAAACCCACTTCCCCGTCACTCCCTGTCCCAAAACCCACTTCCTCGTAACTCCCTGTCCCAAAACCCACTTCCTCGTAACTCCCTGTCCCAAAACCCACTTCCCCGTCACTCCCTGTCCCAAAACCCACTTCCTCGTAACTCCCTGTCCCAAAACCCACTTCCCCGTCACTCCCTGTCCCAAAACCCACTTCCTCGTAACTCCCTGTCCCAAAACCCACTTCCCCGTCACTCCCTGTCCCAAAACCCACTTCCTCGTAACTCCCTGTCCCAAAACCCACTTCCTCGTAACTCCCTGTCCCAAAACCCACTTCCCCGTAACTCCCTGTCCCAAAACCCACTTCCTCATAACTCCCTGTCCCAAAACCCACTTCCCCGTCACTCCCTGTCCCAAAACCCACTTCTCCGTCACTCCCTGTCCCAAAACCCACTTCCTTGTAACTCCCTGTCCCAAAACCCACTTCCCCGTCACTCCCTGTCCCAAAACCCACTTCCCCGTAACTCCCTGTCCCAAAACCCACTTCCTCGTAACTCCCTGTCCCAAAACCCACTTCCCCGTCACTCCCTGTCCCAAAACCCACTTCCCCGTCACTCCCTGTCCCAAAACCCACTTCCTCGTCACTCCCTGTCCCAAAACCCACTTCCTCGTAACTCCCTGTCCCAAAACCCACTTCCTCGTAACTCCCTGTCCCAAAACCCACTTCCTCATAACTCCCTGTCCCAAAACCCACTTCTCCGTCACTCCCTGTCCCAAAACCCACTTCCTCGTCACTCCCTGTCCCAAAACCCACTTCCCCGTCACTCCCTGTCCCAAAACCCACTTCCCCGTAACTCCCTGTCCCAAAACCCACTTCCCCGTAACTCCCTGTCCCAAAACCCACTTCCTCGTAACTCCCTGTCCCAAAACCCACTTCCCCGTAACTCCCTGTCCCAAAACCCACTTCCCTGTCACTCCCTGTCCCAAAACCCACTTCCCCGTCACTCCCTGTCCCAAAACCCACTTCCCCGTAACTCCCTGTCCCAAAACCCACTTCCTCGTAACTCCCTGTCCCAAAACCCACTTCCCCGTAACTCCCTGTCCCAAAACCCACTTCCTCGTAACTCCCTGTCCCAAAACCCACTTCCCCGTAACTCCCTGTCCCAAAACCCACTTCCCTGTCACTCCCTGTCCCAAAACCCACTTCCCCGTCACTCCCTGTCCCAAAACCCACTTCCCTGTCACTCCCTGTCCCAAAACCCACTTCCCCGTCACTCCCTGTCCCAAAACCCACTTCCCCGTAACTCCCTGTCCCAAAACCCACTTCCCCGTAACTCCCTGTCCCAAAACCCACTTCCTCGTAACTCCCTGTCCCAAAACCCACTTCCCCGTAACTCCCTGTCCCAAAACCCACTTCCTCGTCACTCCCTGTCCCAAAACCCACTTCCCCGTCATTCCCTGTCCCAAAACCCACTTCCTCGTAACTCCCTGTCCCAAAACCCACTTCCCCTTCACTCCCTGTCCCAAAACCCACTTCCCCGTAACTCCCTGTCCCAAAACCCACTTCCCCGTCACTCCCTGTCCCAAAACCCACTCCCCCGTCACTCCCTGTCCCAAAACCCACTTCCCCGTCACTCCCTGTCCCAAAACCCACTTCCTCGTAACTCCCTGTCCCAAAACCCACTTCCCCGTCACTCCCTGTCCCAAAACCCACTCCCCCGTCACCGTTGAACTGAAATTTCATACACTGAACAAGCACACTTTTACATTTGCTGTAGATGCTCATGGTTCGATTTTTGACTATTGGCCAGAAAAGCTCATGTTGCTATAATGGTATGATGGTCCTTACTCGAGTGCAATGCAACAGTAGACCACAAAGTACTCATCATACAGTTCCAACATTATCACATATACAAAGCACAGGAAGGTCTGCAACTACAGAAAGCACTCTGACCCTGTGCAACACAACATCTGTCATTGCTGGCTGTATCAAAATAAATTGATGAATTAACATCGATAGGCTGAAAAGTACACTAGGATTGCTCCCGAGTGTAAAATTTGAGAGATTTAATGGAGGTTCCTCCGGTTTCATCTCTCAGTCCAAAGATGTGTGGGTTAGGTTGATTGGCTGTGCTAAAAAATTGCCCCTTAAGTGTCCAGGGATGCATAGATTACTGGGTAAAATATGTAGGGATATGGGGGTAGGGCCTGGGTGGGATTGTGGTTGGTGCAGACTTGAGGGCCTCTTTCTGCAATGTAGGGTCTATGATTCTATGAGGTGTTCAAAATTACGGCGATTTTGGATTTTTGGTCAGTGGATCTTTCCCAGGAGGACCAGTGACCAGAGGACAAAGAATCGGAGTGGGAGAGGAGGTGTTTCTTTACACAGGTAATTTGAATCTGGACTGTGCTCCCTCAAGGGCAATGGATACAGATTGAACAAGAACTTTCAAATGGAAATTAGATATGTGAAAGAGGAAAAAATTTTCGGGCTGAAGGATTAATTGGATAGTTTCTTCACATGGTCTCCTTCTCGTAAGGAATCTCATTATAAAGAACAGAAAATTTTATTTAATAGAGAACTTAAGTATAACTAGAACGTGGTAATTTTGAGTGATTCAAATTATAAAACACCTTTTTAATCGTGGAGTCATGAGGTTAATCAGTTATCCCCTAATCTTTATAGTCGGAGGTGACAGCTAAACATAGTCTTGTCACCAACTTCAATCAAAACACTTACCAATAGTTGAATTACAAGAACGAGCAGAAACTCTTCAATGATTTAGCCATCCAAGCAACGGTAGTATAGTAACCACATGGGTAATTTAAAGCAGCGGGGGAGTGGGTTTGGTACCAGTATGTCGAGGAAGCCAAGTGCCAATATTGAAGCAACCAGACTACCAGCTCATCCCAGCCTAGGCAAGGTGAGTTACTTTCTAACCAATGTTCAGTATCGTGCAAAAGCAGAACCCACTACCTGTTGTACGTATCTGTCAGTTGTCTTCCACATGTAATAGTATTCGATTATGCTGGTTAGCGACTTCCACGGGAGCTGCAACAGGAGAAATATTTAGAGTCCAGAATAATAATTTCAAGCAGCCGACATCACCCTCCCAAAATTCCAACAACACACGGTGCGGTAAAAGCAGTAATCATAACTGAGGCTGTAAAAATGGCTCTGGAGGAACAGAGAACCATCTCACTAGGTTCATAGAACGATAGAATCCCTACAGTGCAGAAGAAGGCCATTTGGCCCATCAAGTCTACATCGACCAAGATCCCACCAGGCTCTATCCCCATAACCTTACGTACTTACTCTACTAATGCCCTGACACTAAGGGGCAATTTAGCATGGTCAATCCACCTAACCTGCACATCTTCGGACTGAGGGGGGGAATCTGGAGCACCCAGAGGGAGCCCACTCAGATACAGGAAGAATGTGGAAACTCCACACAGACAGTCACCTGAGGCCTGAATTGAACCCAGGTCCCTGATGCTGTGAGGTAGCAGTGCTAACCACTGTGCCACCCAAGTTCAATGCAAATTTGTTATGGACAAGGAAATAGACAAATTGCAGAAAAAGGTTTTGGACTGGGGGAAGAGTAGATTTTCACAAAATAAAGCAGAATCTGGCCAAGGTTGGGTGGAACAAGTTATTTGAGAGAAAATCTACAGAAGAGCAGTGGGGGAATGTTAAAAGATAAAATGGGGAGCATACAGGCCCAACACGTTCCTTCTAGGATAATAGGAAGGCGCAATAAACCCAGAGAACCATGGATGACCAGAGACATTCAGAATATAATGAGAAGGAAGAAAGAGGCTTATAAGTATAAGGGGAGTAAGTCTGCAGAGGCATTAGTGAATGCTGGAAGTGCAGGATGGTGCTTAAGAAATCAATTAGGAGAGCAAAGAGGGGATATGAGAAAGCTCTGGCTGGTTCTGCTATCCTTTCTAAGTGGGAAGAATCTCTCTACCTCTACCCTATCCAGCCCTTTAATTATCTTATACATCTCTATAAGATCCCCCCTCATCCTTCTAAACTCCAAGAGTACAGACCCAGTCTATTTAGTCTCTCTTCATAGTCCAACCCCCTCATCTCAGGGTCCAACCCCTCATCTCCGACACAGCCCCACATGGGAGACTTATGAAGAAGGCTAATTCACATGGGATACAGGGTGGTCTGATAAGGTGGATTCATATTTGGCTTAGCGGTAGGAGACAGAGGGTGATGGCAGATGGCTGCTTTTGTGACTGGAGGCCAGTGACCCATGGCCTACCACAGGGATCCGTGCTGGGCTCCCGGCTCTTCATCATTTCGATAAATGCCATAGATGACTACACCGGAGGTAGGATCAGTAAGTTTGTCGACGACACAAAGATTGGCTGGGTGGTTAACCGTGAGGTTTAATGTCTTGGGTTACAGGGAGATATAGACGAGATGGTCAAATAGGTGGATAAGTGGCAGATGGAATTTAGAAGTGTGAGGTGATGCACTTTGGAAGGAGTAATTTGGCAAGGAAGTATACTATGAAAGGTCTGACACTGGGAAGTTCCAAAGAACAAAGGGACCTTGGTATGTTCATCCATGGATGTCTGAAGGTGGAAAGGCAGGTTAACAGTGTGCATATGGCACACTCGCCTTTATCAATCAGGGTATAGATTATAAACACAGGGGTCATGATGGAGTTGTACAGAACTTTAGTGAGGCCACGGCTGTGTGCAGTTCTGGTCACCACAAGAGTACAAACAGATTCACCAGGATGCTGTCTGGGTGGTACATTTAAGTTATGAAGAGGGGTTGGATAGAACATAAGAAATAGGAGGCCATCTAGCCCTTCGAGCCTGCCCCGCCATTCAATAAGATCATGGCTGATCTGTCGTGGCTCAGCTCCACTTTCCCGCCCTCTCCCCATAACCCTTAATTAATCCCCTCTCTTATCAAGAACCCATCAACCCGCTTCTTAAAAATATTTAGCGAGGCAGCCTCCACCACTTCAACGGGCAGAGAATTCCAGAGATTCACCACCCTTTGAGTGAAGAAGTTCCTCCTCAACTCCGTTCTAAACTGCCTCCCCTTTATCTTGAGGCTGTGCCCCCTAGTCCTACTGTCTTTTTTGAGCGGGAAGAGTCTCTCCATCTCTATGGGCTGAAGGGCCTGTTTCCCGTGCTGTGTTGTTCTTTGTTCTTTATCCTATCCATCCCATTCATCATCTTATATGTCTCAATGAGATCTCCCCTCATTCTTCTAAACTCTAACGAGTACAAGCCTAGTTTATTCAGCCTCTCCTCATAGCTCGACCCCCTCAACTCCGGTATCAGCCTAGTAAACCTCCTCTGCACTCCCTCCAAGGCCAAAATATCCTTGCGCAGGTGTGGCGCCCAAAACTGCACACAGTACTCCAGCTGCGGCCTCGCCAATGCCCTATACAGCTGCAGCAAGACCTCCCTACTTTTATATTCAATCCCCCTTGCTATGAAGGCCAGCATCCCATTCGCTTTCCTGACCACCTGCTACACCTGCAAGCTGGGTTTTTGCGACTCATGCACAAGGACCCCGAGGTCCCTCTGCACCGTCGCCTGCTGCAGTTTTTCGCCACGTAAGTAATAGTCCTTCCTACCATTCTTCCTACCAAAGTGGACCACCTCACCCTTGCCAACATTAAATTCCATTTGCCATTTCCTGGCCCATTCGCCTAGCCTATCTAGATCCTTCTGCAGACTCTCCACACCCTCCGCACAATTTGCCTTTCCACCAATTTTGGTGTCATCAGCAAATTTCGACACCCTACACTCAGTTCCCTCCTCCAGATCATCTATATAAATGGTAAATAGCTGAGGCCCCAGCACCGACCCCTGGGGCACCCCACTAGTCACCAACCGCCAATCCGATTAGAACCCATTGACCCCCACTCTCTGCCTCCTATTTGACAACCAATCCTCTATCCACGCTAACACCCTACCCCCAATTCCATGTCCCCTGACCTTCTGCAATAACCTCTTGTCAGGTACCTTGTCAAACGCCTTCTGAAAATCCAGAAAGACCACATCCATCGGCTCTCCTCTATCCACTGCCCTCGACACATCCTCATAGAACTCCAGTAAATTTGTCAGACACGACTTCCCTTTAATGAAACCGTGTTGCGTCTGCCCTATCAAGCAATTCCCTTCAAGATGCCTCGCAATTTCCTCCTTAATGACGGATTCTAACATTTTACCTACCACAGACGTTAAACTAACCGGCCTATAATTCCCCGCCTTTTGCCTGGCACCCTTCTTAAACAACGGCGTAACATTAGCCGTTTTCCAATCTTCCGGCACTTCCCCGGAATCCAGCGACGTCTGGAAAATAACCACCAAGGCATCCACTATCACCTCCGCCATTTCTTTCAGAACCCTCGGATGCATTCCATCCGGTCCTGGGGACTTGTCCACAATCAGCCCCTCCAGTCTGTCGAGCACCGCCTCTCTAGTAACAGTAATGTCACTAAGACCCTCCATTCCTACCACCTTTCCATCGCTAACACCCGGCAAATTATTCACGTCCTCCTCCGTGAAGATGGAAGCAAAAAAGTTATTCAAGATAGGCTTGGGCTGTTTTCATTGGAACAGAGAAGACTGAGGGGTGACCACATTGAGGTGTTCAAGATTATGAGGGGCACGGACAGGATGGATCGGGAGCAGCTGTTCCCCTTGGTTGAAGGGTCAGTTATGAGGGACACAAGTTAAAAGTGAGGGGTGGGAGGTTTAGAGGGGATTTGAGGAAAAACACTTTTACCCAGAGGGTGCTGAGGGTCTGGAATGTGCCGCCTGGGAGGGTGGTGGAGGCGGGATGCCTCACATCCTTTAAAAAGTACCAGGATGAGTACTGGGCATGCCATAACATTCAGGGCTATGGGCCGAGTGGGATTAGGTGGACAGATTAGGAACTTTCATGCGTCGGTACAGACTTGATGGGCCGAAGGACCTGTCCTGCACTGTCGTATTCTGTGATTATATTCTTCTTTGCCACTGAGGCAACAATGGCCTTTTCTGCATGTAACCTGAGAGAAGCATGTGCCTGAAGGGCAGGAGGAGGTTACAGTGCTGATCTCCTCTCCCACAACCTCCTCCTATAGCAAATAAACTCAGAACCAAACCCTCCTGGATTACCGCAGGGAGAGCTGCTGGGCTTTCAGTAACTTTTGTAAAGGGCTTATCAGGATGTCTCAGAGTGCTTCACAGTTACTTGAGTACTTTTATACAGATAAATATGGGAACCAGTTGGTGCACAGCAAGATCCCAAAAACTAGGGGAACAGTCAGTTATTGGCAGTGTTGATTGAGCAAGAAGCTTCCTATTTATCTTCAAAAACAATGCTGTCTTTTCCACCCACCCAAAGCGACAGATGAATGGCTTCAGAAGAGGGTACCTCCGACAGTGCAGCACTCCCTTTTCAAAACCTCTTACAGTCTTGAGATTCCAGTTTCTAAGGATGGGTGTAAGGATACGGACAGGGCCTCTGACATTTCTCAGTACTGAAATACACTGTCGTCAGGACAATGGGCTTATTCTGCACTGTCCCAGCAAACACTGATGTGGAGATGCCGGTGTTGGACTGGGGTAAACACAGTAAGAAGTCTCACAACACCAGGTCAAAGTCCAACAGGTTTATCTGGTAGCAAACACCACTAGCATTCGGAGTGCTGCCCCTTTGTCAGGTGAAGATCTTTCATTCACCTGATGAAGGGGCAGTGCTCCGAAAGCTAGTGGCTTTTGCGACCAAATAAACTTGTTGGACTTTAATCTGGTGTTGTGAGGCCTCTTATCCAGTGTGGGCCTGCATTGAGTGCTCAAGTCCTGGGGTTGCAAACCCATAACTCCTGATTCAAGGGGGTCAGTGAGCTACCGGCACAGATTCTGCACGTGTGTGAGTGTCTCGACACTACTGCATCCCCCACACTCAGCCCACAGTGTAAACGAGAATACCGAGGAACACAGACATCATGTATGGCTGAAATGGTTTTCCTGAATCAGCCACATTGTGGCATGTGTTACAGTGCTGTCTACATACCACCAGGGGACACCAATGTGCACTGCAAATACAGTGGAACTGAGCCAAAGGGCAGAGTCACTGCAGGAATTAGACTTCTTTACACATTATATCCACCCTGCACCTTCTGACATTAGAGGTGGCATTTATTCTGAACAACACGTCCACAAACCTCAAACACAGTACTTTGCGTCTTCTACAAACTTCAGTATTTGTCCCCTGTGCCCAGACACCATAAATACCTGGCCCCTGATAACACTATAATCCACACACCTCCCCACACCATCTTCCGACCACAAATGATGATAAGATTGCCATCAGTGAGTCTATGTTCCTCTGCGGATATTAACTTTATCTCAAGGATTCTAGGACCAAGGCTGACTGCCAAATGTTGCTTAATAACGCTCGTGCAGCGGATTGAGGGGTATTTGGCATTATATAAATGAACATTGCTGTGTCTGACCTTTAAGTAACCCCGGTCTCTTGCTCTCCCTTTTCAAAACCTCTTACAGTCTTGAGATTCCAGTTTCTAAGGATGGGTGTAAGGATATGGACAGGGCCTCTGACATTTCTCAGTATTGAAATACACTGTCGTCAGGACAATGGGCTTATTCTGCACTGTCCCAGCAAACACTGACGTGGAGATGCTGGCGTTGGACTGGGATAAACACAGTAAGAAGTCTCACAACACCAGGTTAAAGTCCAACAGGTTTATTTGGCAGCAAACACCACTCGCATTCAGAGTGCTGCCCCTTTGTCAGGTGAAGGTCCTCCATTCACCTGATGAAGGGGCAGTGCTCCGAAAGCTAGTGGTTTTTAGAACATAAGAACATAAGAAATAGGAGCAGGAGTAGGCCAACTAGCCCTTCGAGCCTGCCCCGCCATTCAATAAGATCATGGCTGATCTGTCGTGGCTCAGTTCCACTTTCCGGCCCTCTCCCCATAACCCTTAATCCCCTCTCTTATCAAAAACCCATCAACCCGCTTCTTAAAAATATTTAGCGAGGCAGCCTCCACCACTTCAACGGGCAGAGAATTCCAGAGATTCACCACCCTTTGAGTGAAGAAGTTACTCCTCAACTCCGTTCTAAACCGCCACCCCCCCTTGTGCCCCCTAGTCCTACTATCCTTTCTGAGCGGGAAGAGTCTCTCCACCTCTATCCTATCCATCCCATTCATCATCTTATATGTCTCAATGAGATCTCCCCTCATTCTTCTAAACTCTAACGAGTACAAGCCTAGTCTATTCAGCCTCTCCTCATAGCTCAACCCCCTCAACTCCGGCATCAGCCTAGTAAACCTCCTCTGCACTCCCTTCAAGGCTAAAATATCCTTGCGTAAGTACGGCGCCCAAAACTGCACACAGTACTCCAGCTGCGGCCTCACCAATGCCCTATACAGCTGCAGTAAGACCTCCCTACTTTTATATTCAATCCCCCTCGCTATGAAGGCCAGCATCCCATTCGCCTTCCTGACCACCCGCTGCACCTGCAAGCTGGGTTTTTGTGACTCATGCACAAGGACCCCGAGGTCCCTCTGCACCATCGCCTGCTGCAGTTTTTCTCCACGTACGTAATAATCCTTCCTACCATTATTCCTACCAAAGTGGACCACCTCGCACTTGCCAACATTAAATTCCATTTGCCGTTTCCTGGCCCATTCACTCAGGCTATCTAGATCCTTCTGTACACTCTCCCCACCCTCCGCACAATTTGCCTTTCCACCAATTTTGGTGTCATCGGCAAATTTCGACACCCTACACTCGGTTCCCTCCTCCAGATCATCTATATAAATGGTAAATAGCTGAGGCCCCAGCACCGACCCCTGGGGCACTCCACTAGTCATCATCCGCCAATCCGAATAGCACCCATTGACCTCCACTCTCTGCCTCCTATTTGACAACCAGTCCTCTATTCACGCTAACACCCTACCCCCAACTCCACGTCCCCTGACCTTCTGTAATAACCTCTTGTGAGGTACCTTGTCAAACGCCTTCTGAAAATCCAGAAAGACCACATCCACCGGCTCTCCTCTATCCACCGCCCTAGACACAACCTCATAGAACTCCAGTAAATTTGTCAGACACGACTTCCCTTTAAGGAAACCGTGCTGCGTCTGCTCTATCAAGCAGTTCCCCTTAAGATGCCTCGCTATTTCCTCCTTGATGACGGATTCTAACATTTTACCTACAACAGACGTTAAACTAACCGGCCTATAATTCCCCGCCTTTTGCCTGGCACCCTTCTTAAACAACGGCGTAACATTACCCGTTTTCCAATTTTCCGGCACTTCCCCGGAATCCAGCGACGTCTGGAAAATAACCACCAAGGCATCCACTATCACCTCCGCCATTTCTTTCAGGACCCTCGGATGCATTCCATTTTGCTACAAAATAAACTTGTTGAACTTTAACCTGGTGTTGTGAGACTTCTTACTGTGTTTATCCCAGTCCAACGCCAGCATCTCCACATCAGTGTTTGCTGGGACAGTGCAGAATAAGCCCATTGTCCTGACGACAGTGTATTTCAATACTGAGAAATGTCAGAGGCAAGACAGGTACAGGACTCAGACTACAAGGGCCTCTCCTGAGATATACACTGCTGCCTCACAGCGCCAGGGACCCAGGTTCAATTCCCAGCTTGGGTCACTGACTGTGCAGAATCTGCACATTCTCCCCGTGTCTGCGTGGGTTTCCTCCGGGTGCTCTGATTTCCTCTCACAGTCCAAAAGACGTGGGGGTTAGGTGCATTGGCTATACTAAATTCTCCCTCAGCATACCTGAGTGTGGCGACTAGGGGATTTTCACAGTAACTTCATTGCAGTGTTACTGTAAGCCTACTTGTGACACTAATAAATAAACTTTAAACTTTGCCTGTAACTTTGAGTCATACTCACAAAATCTTGTCGAATGTCACTGAAATCCTTCCCATATTTTTCAAGGGCCTCCTCGAACAGGTTGGCTTCAGAGGCCGACCACTCTTCCATCTCATCCCGACAGAGCACGGGCCCTCCCTGTGGCACCAGGGCTGAGATCGCCTTCGACACGTCGTAATTATTTTTATGTAGCGTGTCCATTGAGTGAAACTGCAACATGGGACACGGTGGGAGTCAATAAATGAACATCCGTTGAAAACAACAACCCCCCCCCCCATCCCCGGGACAATTACACGGTCCCCCAGACTTGACCAGCAGTGTGCACTTGGTTACACTGTTCACTGGACTAGTACAGTATCTCATCCACAGGACATGCAACCAGGTAAGGGGAATAGTCGACATTGCTGACACTACAGCAGCATTTACAGCACGTTCAATCGATTTGATTTATTGTCACATTATTAACATACAGTGAAAAGTACTGTTTCTTGCACACTATACAGACAAAGCATACCATTTGTAGAGAAGGAAAGGACAGGGTGCAGGATGTGGTATTACAGTCATTGCAAGGGTGTAGAAAAAGATCAAATCAGTGCGTGATAGATTCATTCAAAAGCCTGACAGCAGCAGGGAAGAAGTTGTTCTTGTCAGTTGGTACGTGACCTCAGACTTTTGTATCTTTTTCCCGAACGACGGAGATGGAACAGAGAATCTCCGGCTGGGGTCCTTGATTGCTGGCTGCTTTGCCGAGGCAGCAGGAAGTATAGAGTCAATGTCTGGGAGGCTGGTCCAGGTTTTCATGTCATGAGACTGATTCGAGCAGTGTACTAAATATGCAGAGTATCACTATTTAGCACAGCGAGTGCTCTGGATTTAAAACGCATCACCTTGGGAGGGTGACAGGCACAGATTCAACAGGAGCCTATCTGATGATCAGCCATGATCATAATGAATGGCAGCAGACTCAAAGGGCTGAACGGCCTTCTCCTGCTTCTATTTTCTAAAGATAATTGGATAGATGACTGAAAGGCAAACCTTGCAGGAGATGAAAGCCAGTGAGTGGGATTAACCGGATTGTTTCTCTAAACAATCTGCTCAAATTCAATGGGCCCAATTTTTAAAATAAATGTTTTCATTGGATGTTCATATTGTTGGAAAAGCCAGCAATCATCCACCCTTGAGGAGGGGGCAGTGAGCCACCTTCTCGAACTGTCGTGGTCCATCTGGTGTAGGTACATCCACAGTGCTGTTACTGAGGGAATTCCAGGATTTTGACCCAGTGACAGGGAAGGGACAGCAATACTATTTCAAATCAGGATGGTGAGTGACTTGAAGGGAAGCTTGCAGGTGTTCCCAAGCACCTGCTGCCCTTATCCTTCTAAATGGTACAGGCTGCAGGTTTGCAAGGTGTTGTCGAAGGAGCGTAGGCGATTTGTGTGGTGTATCTTGTAGATGGTACACACTACTGCCACCATATGCCAGTGTGAAAGGAGTGAAGGTTTAAAGTGGTGGATGGGTTGCCATTCAAGTGACTACATTCTCTTGGATGGTGTGGAGCTTCTTGAGTGTTGTTGGAGCTGCACCCATCCAGGCAAGTGGAGAGTATTCCATCACACTCCGGACTTCTGCCTTGTAGATGGTGGACAAGCTTTGGGGAGTCAGGAGATGAGTTACTCACCATAGGATTTCCAGCCTCTGACCTGCTGTAGGTGCTCCTGTCACAGTATTTACATAGCTAGTTGTTTACTGTCAATGGTAACCCCCAGGATGTTGATCGTGGGGGGCTCCACAATGGTAGTGTCGTTGAGTGTCATGGGGAGATAGATTTTTTTGTTCGAAATGGTCACTGCGTGGCGTTGGTGTGTTACGATGTGACTTGTCACTTGTCAGCCCAAGCCTGGATATTGTCCAGATCTTGTTGCATTTAATCAGGGACTGCTTCAGTATCTGAGGAGTTGCGAATGGTGCTGAACATTGTGCAATCATCAGTGAATATCCCTGCTTCTGACATTATGATGGGGGAAAGGTCATTGCTGAAGCAGCTGAAGATAGCTAGGCCTAAGGCACTGCCCTGAGGGACTCCTGTAGTGAGGTCCCAGGGCTGAGATGGTTGGCCTACAATAACCACAACCATCTTATTTTGTGTTTGCATTTTTGGTACAAATCCAACCAGCGGCAGTGCGGCAGACTCTTAAATGCCATCTGAAATGGCCTAGCAAACCACTCAGTTTAAGGGTAATGAGGGATGCTCAACATATTCTGGATGAGCCAGTGATGCCCACATCTCCTGAATGAATAAAAAAGTGGAATGGTTTCCCTATTCCCAATACTGGGGTTCCTCGATGCCCCTGACATCATTTGACGGAGGCTGGCATGACTCTCAGCTCAAGCTTGGTTCTTGTTTCTATTGTTGGGGTAAAGGCTGCAATGTCAGGAGCAGAGGACAGAGTTATTGCTGTTTGACAGCACTGTCGACAATGACTTTCACCACTCTGCAGATGATGGAGAGTGGACTGATAGCGTGGTAACTGAGTACTTTGGATTAGCCCTGCTTTTTGTGCAGTGAACATAACTAGATAATTCTGTGACTAAGGGCTCAGCCTGTTTTTGACTCTACCGCTGGGATATTGTCCAGACTGATGAGATTGTTGCTGCAGCTGGCGCCTTTAGCACGGTGGCAAAGTGATTAGCACTGCTGCCTCATAGCGCCAGGACCTGGGTTCAATTCAAGCCTCGACTGTCTGTCCATGCAGAGTTTACACCTTCTCCCTGTGTCTGTGTGCGTTTCCTCTGAGTGCTCCAGTTTTCTCCCCCACTCCAAAGATGTGTGGGTTGGGTGGATTGGCCATGGTAAATTGCCCCTTAGTATCAGGAGGATTAGCAGGGTAAATGTTGGGGTTATGGGGATGGGGCCTGGGTGGGATGGTGGTTGGTGCAGACTCGATGGGCTGAATGGCCTCTCTCTGCCGTACAGGGATTCTATGATCTTCAGCCATTTCTTGTTAACATGCAGAGTGAATTGGCTGAAGACCTGTGACGCGGGGACCTCAGGAGGAGGCCGAGGTGAATGATCCACTCGACACTTCTGCAAGTGCTCCAGCTTTTTGTCTTGTGCGCTGATTTGCTGGGCTCCTCCATTACTGAGGACGGAGATACTCACGGAGCCTCCTCCTTCAGGGTAAGTCGTTTAACTGGCCACCATCATTCGTGACTGGATGTGGTAGGACTCCAGAATTCTGATCTGTCCTGTTGGTTCTGGGATCGTTTAGATCACAGACTGTGGCATGCTGATCCCACTGTTGGGCATGCAAGCAATCCTGTTTGTAGCTTCACTGCGTTGACAGTACAGTTTTAGTTAGGCCTAATGCTACGCCTGGCACTCTTCAATGAGCTGGGGTCGATTCCCTGGCGGGCTGGTGGGAAAGAATAATTTAGCTGCTGCTGACAGCCCACAGTGCCTCGTGGATGCCCAGTCGAGTTGCGTGATCTGGTTTGAATCCAACTCATTCAGCACAATAGTAGCAATACAACGGACGGTACAGCGCAAGGGCTGTAATGGTTGTTCCTATCAATCCTGAGATTGCACTTGTACAAGAAAGATTAGGGTGGCACGGTGGTTAGCACTGCTGCCTCACAGCACTAGGGACCTGGGTTTGATTCCCGGCTTGGGTCACTGTCTGCACATTCTCCCCGTGTCTGTGTGGGTTTCCTCTGAGGGAGAATTTAGCACGGCCGATGCACCTAACCAGCACGTCTTTCAGATTGTGGGAGGAAACTGGAGCACCCAGTGTACCCGAACAGATGCCGGGGTGCGGCAACTAGGGGATTTTCACAGTAATTTCATTGCAGTGTTAATGTAAGCCTACTTGTGACACTAATAAACTTAAGGATTTAAAGTGGTATAGTTAATGTAGGTGTGGTGGAAAATAGTCAATGAGACAGGATGACTTTATAATTTAACATTACAACTGCAATATATCAGAGAGCCATAAAAAAACTCCCTCCTTACCAGTGTGATATCTCTGGAGGCAGCGGCAGCACTCATGTGCAGACTCGGCTGTCGTATGGAGCTACTGCAGTCTAAGGCCCGAGCAAATGTACCTACAGATCTGCAGGACACAGGAAGAAACCATCACAAACAGGCAGTACTAATCCCCTGACGGGAGCTGCTTCCACCCGAGCAGCAGGGTAACACCTTCCCCAGTACATCATTCATCCTTTGATTGACTGTGAGCAGGGCTCAGCTTCAAGCCCGAAACAATCAACTTAGCTCCTCGCACACGAGGCTGCAGCAGAATGGCATCTTCTACCACAACCCGCGACTGAGGGAGAGATAATGGCACCTAAGGTTACCGGCAAATTAAAGGTTTTTAACAATCTTAACACGGACGAAGATTGGGGCCTGCGGAGACTGCCCTAGAGGAGGACCAGACTAGCCAGGACCATTGCCCAAAATGTCCAACCCCCCCCCGCACACCACCATAGACCACCCACCACCATTCCCTCTCACTGCAGCTTGGATGACGTGCTGACCAGAGCAGCCTGGAAGTGGATGTCTCTCACTGGCTTTCCGACAGAAATCTAGAGGAAATCTGGAGGCTGCGGGGAGGGGAGAACCTGGTAGAGGTTTACAAGATTATGACAGGCTTGGAAAGAGTGGACAGTCAGAATCTTTTTCCCAGGGTCAAAGGGTCAATTACTCAGGGGCACAGCTTGAAAGTGAGAGGGGGAAAGTTTAAAAGAGGTGTCAAAGTGGATTTTTCACACAGAGGGGGTAGTGAATGCGCTGCAGGAGGTGGTAGTGGAAGCAGATTTTATAGCAATGTTCAAGAGGCATCTGTATAGATGCATGAATAGGCAGGGAATAGAGGGATATGGACCACGTAGAGGCAAGAAAATATTAGAGAGGCATTGTGTCAGCACAGACTTGGTGGGCTGAAGGGTCTGTTCCTGTGCTGTTCTTTGTTCTTGGGATGTTTCCAGATAGACTGCAATCATTTCAATCAACAGTGCCTCCCCATTCCCTCCAGCCGGAAGAAGAAAGGGCATTGACTCTGGTTTACACTCATGTTTCTGTCCCCCCAGCGGCCAATACCAAGGCACTGTGATGGTGGCTCCATCACCGGTCCCTCTCCACAGGTACAAAAGGGCAGTGAGACCACCAGAATTTACCGGGCCCTTGTCCCAAACCTTACAGCTGCACAGGACTGAGAGCAATTGGCGGACTTACCGTGCAAGGACCAAGAACTGGTCTATCTGTCTGTCAGTCAGGGGGCTGTCCGGATCCCAGATTTTTACTTCAAGTTTTAACTGGTCTCTCTCATCCTCTTCATCTGAGGAAACAGAACAGGAGAAATCCACCAGTGTAAAGAACAGGTGTACGTCAGACTGCGCAAAGACTCTGGCAAGTGTAGCAACTGTGGCCAAGAATTGATAACATTGAGAGAAAAGGAAGGATAAGCGAAAACAAGCGTAAAAACAGATTGCAAAAGCTTCTACTTGGCATATAATTAGTGAAATAAATGTGGACCCTTCAGAGGTGGACATTCGGACAGGCAGGACCTTTCTCTTTGGAGTGTAGGAGACTGAGGGATGATCTTATCGAGGTGTATAAGAGGCAATGGTACGGGTGAATGCACTCAGTCTTTTTTCCAGGGTTGGGGAAACGTGAACTAGAGGGCACAGGTTTCAGTTAAGAGGGGAAAAAATTAATGGGAGCCTGAGGAGCAACTTTTCTCACAGGGGATGGACGTGGGTGGAATGAGCTGCTGAGTAAGTGGCTGAGGCAGGGACATTGACAACATTTGGACAGATACATGGATAGGAAAAGTTTAGAGGGATGTGGGCCAAATGCAGGCAAATGGAGTTAGCTTAGATGGGCTTTTTGGTTGGCATGGACCAGTTTGGGCCGAAAGAATTGTCTTCATGCTGTAGAGTCTATGATTAGGGAAATATAATGAGAAATAAGGAAATGGCAGAGACATTAAATGAAAACTTCATGTTATGGACAGCATGGTGACGCAGTGGTTAGCACTGCTGCCTCATAGTGCCAGCGATCTGGGTTCAAATCACGGCCTTGGGTAATTGTCTATGTGGAGTTTGCATATTCTCCCCATGTCTCCTTGGGTTTCCTCTGGTTTCCTCCCACGCTCCAAACATGTGGGGTTAATCAGGTGGATTGGCTATGCTAAATTGCCCCTTAGTGTCAGGGGGATCAGCAGGGTAAATACATGAGGTTATGGGGATAGGGCCTGGGTGGGATTGTCATCGGGGCAGGCTCAATGGGCCAAATGGCCTCCTTCTGCACCGTAGGATTCTATGATTGTAAAACGCACAAAAAACATTCTAGAAGTAGAAAATGAAAATGAAGAACTTAATGACATTGAGTGTTAGTTAAAAAAAAAGTGGATGAATGAAAGGAGCTAAAGGTCAATGAAACTCTAATGCTTACACCATAGAGTTTGAAAATGAATGGTTATGCAGAGAGGACATGTTGGGTTTGTCTAGAATTTCTCAAGTTTTAGAACAGTCCCTGTGGATTGGGAATTAACAAAAGTAAGCCTGCTACTGAAGACAGAAGGTAGAGAGAAATTGGATTATAGGTCAGCTATCCTGACATCAATGCTAGGGTAAAGGCTCTAATCTATTATTAGCGATATGCTAACAGGACATTTAAATCATAGTATAGTTGGGCAGAGATAGTAGTGGCAATGTCAATGGATTGATGGCACAGTGCTTAGTACTGCTGCCTCACAGCGCCAGGGACCCAGTTCAATTCCGGCCTCAGTTCACTATCTGTGTGGAGTTTGCACATTCTTCCCATGTCTGCGTGGGTTTCCTCTAGGTGCTCTGGTTTCCTCCCACACTTCAAAGATGTGCGGGTTAGGTTGATTGACCATATTATCTTGCCCCTTAGTGTCGGGGGGAATTAGAAAGATGAATACATGGGGTTACGTGAATAGGGCCTGGGTGGGATTGTTGTCAGTGCAGTTTTGATGGGCCAAATGGCCTCCTTTTGCACTGTAGGGGTTCAATGACTTTAGTAATCCATAAGCCCAGGCTAGTGCCCTGGACACACTGGTTCAAATCCCACCACGGCAGCTGGTGAAATATAAATTCAATTCATTAATAGAATCTGGGATTGAAAGCTAGTCTCAGTAATGGTGACCGCAAAACTATCAATTGTTGTAAAAACCCATCTCAGAAAGGGGAGGAAATTTGGTCTACATGTGGCCGATCCTTAACTGCCCTCCGAAGTGGCCGAACAAGCCACTCAGTTCGAGGACAATTAGGGATGGACAACAAATGCTGACTTTGCCAGCGATGTTCCCAATGCCTGAAAGAATAAACATGGAAAGATAGGGTTTGACAAATCTCTGACCAGCTTTTGAGGCTCTAACTAGCAGACTGGGTACAGAGGGACCAGGAGATGGCATGCATTTGGATTTTCACAAAGCATTCGATAAAGTGCCATACAAGAGACCATAAGAAATAGGATGAGTAGGCCATTCAGCCCACTCCACCATTTCATAAGGTCACGACTGATCTAACGCTCAGTAAGCCCACTTTCCTGCCTTATCTCCGTAACTCTGAACTCCCCTACTATTTAAAAGAGACTTCTACACAAGGTTAGGGCAATATATCAGCATAGTTTGAGGATTGGTTAACCACAGAAAATAGTATGTCAATTTTGGGGGATGAAAGACTATAACCAGCAGTTTACTGCAAAGAATTGGGCCTTAGCTATTTACAATTCTGGTGATGAAGGAACCATGAATAACATAGGGCAGCTTACAGTGGTTAGCATTGCTGCCTCACAGCTCCAGGGACCTGGGTTCAATTCTGGCCTCAGGTCACTGTCTGCCTGGAGTTTGCCCATTCTCCCCACGTCTGTGTGGGTTTCCTCCGGGTGCTCCAGTTTTCTCCCACACTCCAAACGTGTGTAGGTTAGGGTGGATTGGCCATGTTAAATTGCCCCTTAGTGTCGGGGGACTAGCAGGGTAAACATGTGAGGTTAAGGGGACGCAGCCTGGGTGTGATTGCTGTTGGTGCTGACCTCGATGGGCCGAATGGCCTCCTTCTACACTGTAAGGATTCCATGAATGTACCCAAGTTTGCTGATGATACCAAGTTAGGTGGAAAACTAAGCTAAACAGGAGGCAAAGAAGGCGCAATGGGAAATAGAGCTGAGGAGTGACTGAGCAAGAATGAGGCAAATGGAATGGAAGTGAACAAATGCGGTTATCTACTTATCGTAGGAAAGGAGAAAACCAGAATATTTTTGAAATGAGATACTGCGAAACACTGGTACTCAAAAGGATCTGGGTATCCTGTACACAAACCACTGAAAGTTAATATGTCGTCCAACAAGCAATTAAGGAAACAAATACTACATTTGTCAATGATAATTATACAGGGCTTTGGTAAGATAACACCCTGAGGACTGTAAACTGTTTTGGTTTCCTGGTTAGGCTTGCCTTAGAGAAGTGCAACCAAGGTTCACTAGATTGATTCCCGAGCTAAGCGGATTATCCTATGAGGACAGATGGGGCACGTATCCTCTCAAGTTGATAGGAATTTCATAGAATTCCTACAGTGCTTGTAATTGCCCCTTATTGTCAGGGGGATTAGCAGTGTAAATACATGGGGTTATGGTGATAGGGCTTGGGTGCGATTTTGTTCCATGCAGGCTCGATTGGCTGTACGGCTCTTTCTGTATTGTAGAGATTCTATGAGTATAGAAGAGGCTATTCTGTGTCTGCACCAACTCTCTGACAGTACCTTATCCAGACCCTGTCCCCCACTCTAACCCCACACATTTAGCACGGCCAATCCACCTGACCTACACGTTTTCAGACTGTGGGAGGAAACTGGAGTGCCCAGAGGACACCCACGCAGACACGGGGAGAATGTACAAACTCCACACAGACAGGTCCGAAATTGATCCCGGGTTCCTGGAGCTGTGAGACAGCAGTGCTAACCCACTGTGCCGCCACAGTGGAGTGATCGCATTGAATGATAACATCCTGAAAGCGCTCACTGAGTCAAAAACCAAGGGTCTCAGCCCCAGAATAAGGGGTTGGCTGTTTCGGACTGAGGCAATCTGCAATTTCTTCACTCATAGGGCAAACTGGAATTCTCTATCCAAGTGTGGTGTGGATGCTCGATTATTGAGTGCATTTAAAACCAGGGCTGGTTCACTTTTGGAGGGTGAATCTGCAGGACTGGAATAGATGATCTGCAGGAGGGAGCTGAGTGTAGGGTGACGAAATTTGCTGATGACACACAGATGAGTGGAAAAGCAAATTGTGCGGAGGGTGTGGAAAGTCTGCAGAGGGATCTAGATAGGCTGAGCAAGTGGGCGAGGACCTGGCAGATGGAGTACAATGGTAGCAAGTGCGAAGTTATCCACTTTGGCAGGAACAATAGTAGAAGGGATTATTATTTAAAGGGTGAAAAACTGCAGCGTGCTACGGTGCAGAGGGTCCTTGTGCATGAGTCGCAAAAACCCAGTCTGCAGGTGCAGCAGGTGATCAAGAAGGCGAATGGAATGCTGGCCTTTATAGCGAGGGGGATTGAATATAAAAGCAGGGAGGTCTTGCTGCAACTGTACAGGGCAGTGGTGAGGCCGCAGCTGGAGTACTGTGTGCAGTTTTGGTCGCCGCACTTGCGCAAGGATACTTTGGCCTTGGAGGGAGTGCAGAGGAGGTTCACTGCGCTGATACCGGAGATGAGGAGGTTGGACTATGAAGAGAGACTAAATAGACTGGGTCTGTACTCTTGGAGTTTAGAAGGATGAGGGGGGGATCTTATAGAGACATATAAGATAATGAAGGGGATGGATAGGGTAGAGGTCGAGAGATTCTTCCCGCTTAGAAAGGATAGCAGGACTAGAGTGCACAGCTTCAAGATAAGGGGGGCGCAGTTTAGAACGGAGTTGAGGAGGAACTTCTTTACTCAAAGGGTGGTGAATCTCTGGAATTCTCTGCCCGTTGAAGTGGTGGAGGCTGCCTCGCTAAATATATTTAAGACACAGGTAGATAGGTTTCTGATAGACAAGGGAATTAAGGGTTATGGGGAAAAAGCGGGAAAGTGGAACTGAGCCACTTCAGATCAGCCATGATCTTATTGAATGGCGGGGCAGGCTCGAAGGGCTAGATGGCTCCTATTCCTTATGTTCTTATGACTGGAACAGTTTGTGGCAATCTTCAAACATGTTATTAGTTATTCAATTTACCTGCTTCTGTGAGAGTGTTGAATACATCACCATTTGCCCTGAACCTTCTCATCAGAACAAGTAAGTTCTGATTAGTTATTCTTTTCTTTGCTGTCTCCAGTCCCTGATACATAGTAAACCCAGGTATAGCTGTTGCAGAGACTTGTTTACGACCAGAGAATTGGGCTTTACCCCAGTCTATACATCCCAACACCCAGTTCCACGACATAATTAAGTTTGGTACGGCTAGAACAGTCTCAGGATAGGTCAGAAATGTATTCACTCAGTTAGCAAATCTATGGAATTCTCTACGACAGAAGGCTATGAGTGGCTGGGGTGGTATGATCACTGAACATAGTTAAGATGGAAAGAGACAAATTTCTAGATTCCAAAGGCATGAAGAGGCACGGGGAGAGCACAGGGGTATGGCATTGAGATACAGCAAGAAGTCTCGCAACACCAGGTTAAAGTCCAACAGGCTTATTTGGCAGCAAACGCCACCAGCTTTCGGAGCGCTGCCCCTCGTCAGGTGAGTGGGAGATCTCAAATCTCCACATGTTGAGATACAGCAGCAGCCACGATCATGGTGAATGACAGAACAGGCTCAAAGGGCCAAGTGGCCTACTCCTGTTCCTATGGTTCTATGTTTCTGACAATTTCTGCAAATTGGCTTCAGTAAACCCTCCACTTCTGTGCTGAGCTGGTTGTAGCTTATTCCCTATTTGTTCCCTTTTCTGAATCTTCCCAATCAGCATTTTATATCTAAAGGAAATATCAGGCTTCTATTCCCATTATCTTTTGCAACCTCAGGATGGTCCAAAGCACTCCACCAACTCCCCAAGGATCATTACGCTGGTCTTCTTAGAAAATAGTGCCATGGGGACCTTTTACACCCAGCTGAGATTGCATACTGGGCCTCAAGTTAAATGCTGAAAGATGGCACCTCTGACCTTGCAGCACTCCCAAGGTGCTGCAGTCAAGTTTTGAAAATACTCCTTAAGGAAGTGGCTCGGGAAATAGTGGATGCATTGGTGATCATCTTCCAGGATTCTATAGACTCAGGGACAGACCCTGCAGATTGGAGGGTAGCGAATGTCATTCCAATATTCAAAAAGAGAGATAGAGAGGAAACAGGGAATTACAGACCAGTAAACTTAACATCGGTAGTGGGGAAAATTCCCAAATCCGTTATCAAGGACTTCATAGTGGAGCATTTAGAAAGCAATGGCAAAACCTGTTGGACTGTAACCTGGCATTGTGAGATTTCTTACTGTGCTTACCCCAGTCCAATGACAGCATCTCCATATCATGGATCAGGCAGAGTCAGCATGGATTAATGAGGGGAAATCATGCTTGGCAAACCTGTTGGAATTCTTTGAAGATGTAACTAGTAGCGTTGACAAGGAGGAGCCAGTCGACACGACATATTTGGACTTTCAGAAAGCATTTGACAAAGTCCCACTTAAGAGTTTATCACGCAAGATTAAAGCACAGGGGATTGGGGGAAGTGTATTGAGATGGATAGAAAACTGGTTGGTAGAGAGGAAACAAAGAGTAAGAATTAATGGGTTCTTTTCAAATTGGCCAGCAGTAACTGTTGGGGGTGCCACAGGGATTAGTGCTGGGACCCCAGCTATTCACAATATATATTAATGATTTGGATAAGGGAACAAAATGTAACATCTCAAAGTTTGCAGATGACACCAAGTTGGGTGAGAGGGTGAACTGTGACCAGGATGCAGAGATTCTTCAGAATGATCTGGACAGGTTGGGTGAGTGGGCAAGTCAATGGCAGATGCAGGGTAATTTGGATAAATGTGAGGTTATTCACTTTGGAAGCAAAAACAAGAAGGTAGATTACTACCTGAATGGCTGTAAACTGGGAGAGGGGAGTGTGCAGAGGGACCTGGGTGTCCTTGTGCACCAGTCACTGAAGGTAAGCATGGAGGTGCAGCAGGCAGTAAAGAAGGAAAATGGTATGTTGGCCTTCATTGTGAGAGGTTTTGAGTACAGGAGCAGGTACTGTACCTGCTGTGTGTGTGTGTGTGTGTGGGGAGGGGGTTGGTGATGGTGGTAGTGGCGGTGGATCTCATAGACTTATAACATTCTAACAGGACTAGACAGGATAAATCAGAGAGGATGTTCCCAATGGTGGGGTAGTCCAGAACCAGGGGCCACAGTCTGAGATTTCAGGGTATACCATTTAGACAGAGGGGAGACATTTCTTCACCCAGAGAGTGGTGAGCCTGTGGAATTCATTCCCACAGGAAGTAGTTGATGCCAAAACATTGAATGTATTCAAAAGGCAGCTGGATATAGCACTTGGGGCGAATGGGATCAAAGGTAATAGGGAGAAAGCAAGATTGGGCTACTGAGTTGGACAATCAGCCATGATTGTAATGAATGGCATAGCAGGCTCGAAGGGCCAAATGGCCTCCTCCTGCTCCTATTTTCTATTTTCCTATGTTTCCTTCCAGGGATCAGGCTGAGGCAGAAAGACTCCAAATCAAGGAAGAAGAGGATGGAAGGAGTGACCAAACGCTTGGGCACAGAGGGAGAGTTGGAGGAGAAACTCTCACAGAGGAGAGTTTGCAGGTGGTGCACTGGGAGACAATTTCTTGAGCATTTTCAGTCCAAGCGGATATGGATTTGCTGTCAGGGTCATTACGAGAGAAAATTTGAAAGCAATGGACCACCAGTGGGGGTGGGTGTCAATGGCATTGAGACTCGCCAAGATCTGTTGGGTAAGAGTATCAAAGGGCTATGGAGCTCAGAGGGAAAATGGGAGTTTGAGATAAAGATCAGCTCCGATTAAATGAAGAAACGAACAGGCTTGTGGGATGTGGATGACGCACTCCTGCTTCGACATCGCTGACCTTGCTCTTTGGTTGACAAGTTCAGAGGCAAACAGGAATTGAAAGAATGCTGAACCAGCATCGGGCATCACTCGCTCCAAAAGGACTCTTGGGGAAACAAATAGAAATTTCTGCTTCCTCTTCTCTTCACCCTCACAAATGAAAGGATAATGGCACGGTGGCTGCCTCACAGCACCAGGAACCCAGTTCGATTCCCGGCATAGGTTACCAAGTGCAGAAACTGCACATTCTCCCCATGTCTGCTTGGGTTTCCTCCGGGTGCTCCGGTTTCCTCTTTCAGTCTGAAAGATGTGCTGGTTAGGGTGCATTGGCCGTGCTAAATTTTCCCTCCGTGTACCCGAACAGGTGCCAGAGTATGGCGCCTGGGGGATTTTAACACTAACTTCATTGCAGTGTTAATGTAAGCCTACTTGCGACACTGATAAATAAACTTCAAACTGGGTGCGAGAGGAAGTATGAGATACGCCCGATGATGCGTGTGGATAAAGATAACAGCTGAACTGCCTGAATCTTTGCTGGATCATTCACGGTTCCTTCACCTGTCCCCACTCCAAACACACGTACATATTCCAGGCGAGGCAAGTAAAATACTTGGGGTGGGGGAGGGGAGGAGGAGGAGGAGGAGGAGGAGGAGGAGGAGGATAAACCCACCTTCTTTCAGCAAATCTGGAATGTCCGCCTGGTACCTGGGACCTACACGGATTTCTCCTTTATCTGCTAGAAGCGTCTTTTGCTGTGGATCGTAGACTAGACAATAAAAAAAGGAATCCTGAAAGAAAACAGAAAACGCAGGGTTACTCCAGAGTTCAACAGCTCCCTTTGTCACTGCGAGGGAATTCCACACCTTCTCCTTTCTACAGAATAGAAATTCCAGAGTCAATTCTTTCCCCGGAATCTGAAGAAAATCATGCTGAAACCCGACTGAACTTTGTCTACAGACCAAGGCTGCTTAGCTTCTCTGTTCAGCTGCTCTAGTGTCACAATGGAAGGAGTTGATGTTGCAGTGGTAATGTCACTGGACTAGTAACCTAGAGGCTAATGCTTAGAGAACAGGTTCAAATCCCACCACGGCAGCTGGTGGAATTTAAATTCAATTAATAAATCAGGATTATACAAACTCTCATTGATTGCCACATTTGATTCACTTTTTTTATTCATCCGTGGGAAATGGGTGTCGTTGGCTGGGCCAGCATTTATTGCCCATCCCTAGTTGTCTGAGGGCAGTTAAGAGTCAACCACATCGCTGTGGCTCTGGAGTCACACGTAGGCCAGACCGGGTAAGGACGGCATGTCCTTCCCTAATGGACATCAGTGAACCTTCCTTTGCCGTGGCTGGATTTGAACCTGCAACCCCAGAATATGAGCTGAGTTTCTGGATTAATAGTCTAGCGAAAATACCATTACACCATGCCCCCCCACCGTTCCTCCACCATTCCCCTTCCCCCAAGTTAGATCAGGAGATTTTCCGGGCACGCTTGTCCCAAAGCTGGAAAATCCCACTTGAGGTCAACGAACCTTTGCATGCTCCATCCCTTGGCCACAATTCCCGTGGCGGGGGCATGGGAAAATTCCCTCAATATCTCTGACTTCTGACATGATGCCATTTTGAATAGCGGAGCAGACTCAATGGGCCGAATGGCCTAATTCTGCTCCTGTATCTTATGAATTTATGACATCACTTTCAAAAGAAGCTGACATTTTTGAAAAGGAAATACAACAAGACAGAGTCTGGAAGATATGGACACAGGCCACATATAACCACCAAGAGGCTGAAAAACATCTTTAAAATCTGTACTATATTGATTTCTCCATCTCTAAACCCATCTTTTGCTTGGAATTAAAAACAATCCCAGAATTTAATGTGAGAATGGAACTTGATTAACAAGGCAAAGTCTGCTCAGTAGCACTCTCCCATGACATAGTCAGACATGCAAGGATGGCAGGCACAGTGAGACTGTCACATACACACACATTGAAAGGCGCACAAACACACACACTCCGAGAAAGGCGCACAAACACACACACACAGGCACAAAAAGTCACACACACACAGAGACACAGAAAGGCACACACACACAGACACAGAAAGGCACACACACACAGACACACACACACACACACACACACACACACACACACACACACACACACAGAAAAGCACACAGACAGATTCACTCTCACACAGAAAGGCACACTAAATGTCTCCAGAAGGGTGAGCTTGCTTTGAACTGGGAAGTTAAATTGCGCCCCATGGGGATAGAATCATAGGATCTCCACAGTGCAGAAGGAGACCATTCGGCCCACTGAGTCTTCTCCCTCAACCTATCCCTGTAAGCGTGCACATTCACCATGGCTAATCCCCCTAACCTACACATCTTGGGACAGTAACGGGCAATTTAGCATGGTCAATTCACCTGATCTGTACATCTTTGGAGTGTGGGAAGAAACCGGAGCACCCGGAGGAAACCCACACAGACATGGGGAGAACATGCAAACTCCACACAGACAGTGGCCCAAGGCTGGAATTAAACCTGGGTCCTGGAACTGTGAGGCAGCAATGCTAGCCATACAGCATATGGTGAAAGCATTGCAGGATTGGCCTGAAGCCAGTGCTCTTTCTAAGCTGGTCTGTGGTGCAGTAATATCTTAATCAGAAGTCTCACGTACATAATGCACTTCCTGTAGGTGCCACACTTCTTTCTTGTAACACATTCCACCATCACACTTAGTTAATAACATCCATTATAAAATATCATCTCTTCCAAGTCTAACTATTACACGATATCTACTATAGGCATAGCAGATTGCACAGGCACCACTGACTGACGGATGCATACTTGCACTCCTCACTGGCACGCACACACTCCTACTGACACACACATGCTGCTCACTGACAAACAGTGAATATCTGAGAATACAGATCACCGCTCCTTATGCAGCTTATCGTATATCCTCTAGTGGAAGGCAGCAGAAGGAAGAAAAAATCTCACCTCTTTCTCCAGATATGAAAAGACTGCTTCAGTTTCATTCAGCAGGGTCACACTGCATTTACCTCTGTGCGGAAACAAAGAGAGAGCTTGTTGTATTTAAAAGCAGAGGGACATAAAAACACATTAAACAAATTAAGCCTGGCAATATGGGCTCCATGGCAAAATTCTGACTACTAGGCCACCATGCAATTGATAGAGAATTGCAGGTTAGAGAGGGCATGATTGAAGTTTGTCAAATGCTGCTGGATGAAGCCCAGTTACAGAGGTTCACTGTCCAATTGTGAATATGAGCTGTGAGTGCTGGCTAACATTAATCCCGCAACCAGGAACAGATGAACCACTAGTTTGGATAAATTGTTGTCTGAGGGACTTTGCTGCGTGCAAACTGGTTTCCATGTCTGCCCACTAAACTTCACTTCAAAAGTCATTCATTGGCCAAAAATCACCAATACTGAAGGACTCAAAACACACAGTACAAATGGAAGTGCTTCCTTTGGAGACTGCCCCTCAGCTAGTCAAAGAACAAATTCAAATACAAACAGGTTAGCCATGATCTTATTGAAGATGGAGCAGGCTCAAGGGGCTGGATGGTCTACTCCTGCACTTGTTCTGTTTGTATAGATATGTTCATGTGTCAATAAGACTATATAACTGAATGCCCGACAAAAGCTCTGGGTTAAGTGTCGAGGGAGCTCTTTGGCATTGTGTTGTTATTGTCTGGAACAGTTTATCAGAGTATGGATACCCCTACTGTGATGCGGAAGCTGGCCGAGTTGCTTAGAGAAAGGGGGTGTTTATAGCTGCTGGAAGCTGCATTGACGCACAGAGAGATCTGGGCATGCAGCTCCACAGATCCTTAAAAGTGGCAGCACAGGTGGAAAAGGTGGTAAAGAAAGCATATGGCATGCTTGCCTTATCAGATAGGACATCGAGTGCAGGCAAATTATGTTATAGTTGTATAAAACACTGGTGAGGCCACATTTGGAATACTATGTCCTATTCTGGTCACCACACTATCAGAAGGATGTGAAGACTTTGGAGAGAGTACATAGAACATTACAGCGTAGAACAGGCCCTTCGGCCCACGATGTTGCGCCGACCAGTTACAAAAACAATGACCCACTAGCCTATACCAATCCCTTTTCATCCATAAACCTATCTGCAGATCTCTTAAACGCCCCCAAACTAGGAGCATATACAACTGCAGCAGGCAGGGCATTCCAATCCCTCACCACCCTCTGGGTAAAGAACCTACCCCTGACATCCGTCCTGTAGCTACCCCCCCTTAATTTAAAGCCATGCCCCCTCGTGCTAGCTTTCTCCATCCGAGGAAAAAGGCTATCACTGTCCACCCTATCTAAACCTCTAATCATCTTATATGTTTCAATAAGATCCCCTCTTAGCCGCCTTCTTTCTAACGAAAACAACCCCAAATCCCTCAATCTCTCCTCACAGGACCTCCCCACCATACCAGGCAACATCCTAGTAAACCTCCTTTGCACCCTCTCCAAAGCCTCCACATCCTTCCTGTAAGGTGGGGACCAGAACTGCACACAGTACCCCAAGTGCGGCCGTACCAGAGTTGTGTACAGTTGCAACATGACGCTGCGACTCTTAAATTCAATCCCCCTACCAATAAACGTCAAGACACCGTACGCCTTCTTAACAACCTTATCTACTTGATTCCCAACTTTCGGAAAAGGTTCACCAGGATGTTGCCTTGTATTAGCTATGAGGAGAGATTGAATAAACTGGGATTGTTCTGCCTGGAAAGACAGAGGCTGAGGGGCAGCCTGATAGAAGTGTATAAAATTATGAGGGGTGTGGATAGGATGAATAGTTGGAAGCTTTTTCCCAGTGCTGAAGTGACAATTACAAGGGGGCAAAGTTCAAGGTAAGGAGGGGGAAGGTGCAGTGGAGATGTGCGGGGGGAAGGATTTTACACAAAGGGTGGGTGAGAGCCTGAAATGCACCGGCAAGTGAGGAGGCTGAGGCAGATACATTAATGACATTTAAGACTTACCTTGAGAGGCATAAGCAAACAGGATAGGACAACATAATCGGCAGAGATTTGAAGTGCTGAAGGGCCTGTTCCTGTGCTGTACTGCTGTTTGTCTCTTGAAAGCAGTGTGGTGTTACATGAGATTGGAGGCCTTCATGTATTGACTGCTACTTGGCTGCTCCTGGAGCTCAGACAGGAATTGGTGGTGGCAGGTCACCAGCCACAAACTAGACACAGGAGGAGGCCACTCGGCCCTTCGAGCCTGCTCCACCATTCATTTAGATCATAGCTGATCATCAAATTCAATATCCTGATCACCCATCCCTACTTTACTCACTCCCCTCCCCCCAATATTCCTCGATCCCTTTAGCCCCAAGAGTGGTATTCAACTTCTTCTTGATATCACACAATGTTTTGGTCTCAACTACATTCTGCGGTACTGAATTCCACACATAGGGGCGGCACGGTGGCACAGCGGTTAGCACTGCTGCTTCATACTGCCAAGGATCTGGGTTTGATTCCGGCTTGGGTCACTGTCTGTGTGAAGTTTCCACCTTCTCCGGCACACTCCAGCTCCTGTTCGGGTACGCTGAGGGAGAATTTAGCACGGCCAATGCATCTAACTAGCCCGTCTTTCGGATTGTGGGAGGAAACCAAAACACCCGAAAGAAACCCACCCAGTCTCGGGGAGAACACGCAGACTCTGCACAGACAGTGACCCAAGCCGGGAACTGAACCCAGGTCCCTGGCGCTGTGAGGCAGCAGTGCTAACCGCTATGCCACCATGCAGCCCACAGTGGAAACTGCTGCAAAAGGGTACCATCAAATTTTGACCTTTGATGAAATAAAGATAGTCTGAAGGTTGTGCAGATTCTCCAGGCTAGTGACAGGTTTCAGATGTCAAAGATCCAAGGTGCACAGTGCAGTAATACAGCATAGAAGCATAGAACCCTACAGTGCAGAAACAGGCCCTTCGGCCCATCGAGTCTGCACCGAACACAATCCCACCCAGACCCTATCCCCATATCCCTACACATTTACCTGCTAACCTGTTTTGTAACTGGTCGGCGCAACATCGTGGGCCGAAGGGCCTGTTCTGCGCTGTAATTTCTATGTTCTATCCCTCTAACCTACACAACCCAGGACACTAAGGGGCAATTTTAGCATAGCCAATGAACCTAACCCGCACATCTTTGGACTGTGGGAGGAAACCGGAGCACCCGGAGGAAACCCACGCAGACACGAGGAGAATGTGCAAACTCCACACAGACAGTGACCCGAGCCGGGAATCGAACCCAGGACCCTGGAGCTGTGAAGCAGCAGTGCTAACCACTGTGCTACCGTGCCGCCCTTCTCAGTGCCAGGTTTTCCCTTCTCAGACAAGGCATCAGATCATTTCAATAAATGGATTAGCTGTAGTTCAGCAATATCAGAACGCCCGTTGCAGCCAATAGCTTCCTCCCTGGACAACTCTGCTGCCAACAAAGATGGCATGCACCAGTTTGTACTTGGACATTTTGTGGGTGAGAGGAGGAGAATTGCCAAGTACAGTTCATACACCAGCTTACCGTATGTGCGTGGCTGGTAAGGACTCAAGCTGCCGTGATAGGAACAGCTCTCGATGCTTGAGCTGGTGCTGTTGTTTCTCTGTCAGCTGCTGTGGGTTGTCCAAGTTTGCTTCGGTTTCCATTTCCTCCTCCAGATCTTCTGCAATTAGAAACACAGCAAAAGGTTACACCAGTTACGACTGCACGGTGCATCGAGCAAGGCAGCCTACTGAAAGTCCAGGGTCAGATTCTTACGCGCTCACACTGTGTCTAAGAGAGTGGGGTGAACACCACAGCAAAAAGGCCACTTTGGGAACACTGGAGCGCCACTACTATCTTCACACTCAAAAGTAAGACCTCAAACTTGGAAAGTCCACATTGTGCCTCCAGCTTTCCAGGTGCCTTGTATCACTGAAGGTTGCTCTTTTGAAAATCACAAACAAGGTGAAATCAGTCCCAACAGAGGAACAGACACAACCAGAGAGTAGCTTCTCCAAAATTAGATTTCAAAATCTGTGCACTGGTTCTAAAGGTTGAAAGTAAATCAGATTTGTTGTGTCAAATGAAGAGAACTTTAATCTGAATCTAATTCCTGCTACATCTGGGAGTGCTTAATGCCAACATTAGATGCCGGCAGTGGAAAATATTTTGTTTCTCAGTGCCAACACCCTAGATAAACAGAAAGCCTCTCCTGCTCCCCCAACAACTTGAAGCTAAGACAGGTTTCTTCCCTGCACTGTGCACTTAGGGGAGGGAGGAGATACATTTATCTCTTCTCTCCACCCACGGTTTCCCACAGTGTTAAGCTTCACAGACTGAAAGCCCCAGGATCGATTCCAGGTCTGTGCCGAGTTAGTCACTGCTTGCTCAGGATAAGCCGGACCAGAGCAGTGTGGGAATACACAGGGAGAATCAGCAAAGAATCTCGGTCCTTGCCACTATCCAGTGTGCCCTATTGGGATGTGGAAGTGTGAATGTCCCAGGCCAGGAGGCAATCCGAGATTTAGTGAACATGAGGAAAGTCTGTTGCGCCGCAACATTCCCCTGTCAGACCACAACCCATCTGCACCTTAATTCCATATCCATGAAGAACACAGGGAACAGAAGCAAGCCATATGGCCCACCAAGTTGCTTTACCACAAGATGATCAGTTGAATTTCGACAGCGGGGCCACTTTGTCACACTACCCCCATACTCTCGATTCCCCTAGTGCCCAAAAATCTAGCAAACTCGGTTTTGCATCAACTGAGTGTCCATAAGTCTCTGAAGTAGAGAATTCCAAAAACGTAAAGTTTTATTTATTAGTGTCACAAGTAGGCTTACAGTAACACTGCAATCCCCTAGTTGCCACACTCTACGTTTGTTTGAGTACACTGACGGAGAATTTAGCACGGCCAATGCACCTAACCTGCATGTCTTTCGGGCTGTGGGAGGAAACCCATGTAAGCACTGGGAGAACGTGCAGACTCTGCACAGTCACCCAAGACTGGAAGCAAACCCTGGTCCCTGGCGCTGTGAGGCTGCAGTGCTAACCATTGCGCCACTGTGCCTCCCCACAATCATTATCCAAGTGAAGACATTTCTCATCTTTTCACTATTGTAACTACAACACCAGCGGTAACACTATAAATAATGATAATTGGAAAAATCTAGAGTTCAGAATAGGGGCTCACTTGAAGAGCAGCTACTGAGGATATTGGCACCTGAGGTCTCCTGGGAGAGAGGGGGCGGGGGGGGAAATAAAGAAACACAGATGGCAATTATACAACACATAACACCAAAAAAATCCCAAAGTGCTTTACATAATTTAAAGTGTATTATTTAATTGTTGCACTGAAAGGGAGAATCTTTCAGGAAACTTTAACTCTATAATGGCAACACTTGGGCAGCACGGTGGCACAGTGCTTAGCACTGCTGTCTCTCAGTGCCAGGGACCTGAGTTTGATTCCTGGCTTGGGTCACTGTCCACACAGAGTCTGCACGCTCTCCCCTTGTCTGCGTGGGTTTCGTCCAGGTGCTCTGGTTTCTTCCCACAGTCCAAAAGACATGCTGGTTGGGGTGCATTGGCCTGGCTAAATTCTCCCTCAGTGTACCCGAACAAGCACCGGAGAGTGGCGAATGGCGGATTTTAACAGTAACTTCATTGCAGTGTTAATGTAAGTCCCTTTGCGACACTGATAAATAAACTTTAAAAAATGACTCAGTCTACAAGAGGTAAACTGTAGTTCTTCAGTAGACAATGGGACAGAACTGTTCAATATGCCCATCTTAGGTTAAACTTCATCAGTAAAGGCTACATGGTAATGACACAAGAAATATAGGGACATTAATACTAGGAGTAATATAATACATTTTGACATGGAGAGATTTTTACAGCCAGGCTTGAATTGCGGATTTAAGTCTCTAATTCAAACAATTTATAATCCGCCTGTTTTGTACAAAGTGCTGATGAATAGGAACAGATCAGGTCAGGGTCCACATACCAGTCCGTTAAATAGACTGGCAAGGAACAGCATACTACTGATACCATAACCCAAAAGCATATAGAAGTGCTACCATAGCAGAGATTGATTTAAAGGGCAGCACGGTAGCACAATGGTTAGCTCTGCTGCCTCACCAGCGCCAGGGACCCAGGTTCGATTCCAGCCTCGGGTCACTGTCTGTGCGGAGTCTGCATGTTCTCCCCATTTCTGCTTGGGTTTCCTCCCACAGTCCAAAGTTGTGCACGTAAGGTGGATTGGCCGTGCTAAATTGCCCCTTGGTGTCCCAAAATCTGTAGGTTAGATGGCAAATGTGTGGGGTTACAGGGGTAGGACAGGGTAAGAGGGCCTGGATCAAATGGCCTCTTCTGTACTGTAGCAATTCAATGCTTATTTATTTGTTTCTATTAGGTGTCACAAGTAGGCTTACGTTAACACTGCAATGAAGTTACTGTGAAAATCCCCTAGTTGCCACACTTCGGCGCCTGTTCGGGTACACTGAGGGAAAAATTAGCATGGCCAATGCACCTAACCAGCACGTTTTTTGGACTGTGGGAAGAAACCGGAGCACTTGGAAGAAACCCATGCAGACATGGGAGAACGTGCAGGCTCCCTGCACAGTGACCCAAACTGGGAAGATATGACTGCAGATCCATAGTGGAGGCCAACTGAGAAGTGGAATGGATTCCATGCAGCACCTTCAAGCAGCCTCCGACAAGAACAGAATCACAGGAAGTCAAAATCCTTACAGCGTGGAACCATTTCACCACTCCTGCTGCCCCAGCGTTATGGGCTGTCCTTTTATTCCAAAGAACAAGTTAATATTCAAGAACATAACTTTATCCTGGGGTCCTGATGGGACGCGGACTGCAGACGGAAATGACCCGCGAGATGGCAATTTACTCACCTGCTTTAGGCAGTGTTTCTTGAGGAACATCTGGAACCTCAGTGGGTAGTGTAGGGTCACAATTATCCAGCTCTTGGCCTGTACAAATCGCAAAGAAATTCATTTATTAGTAAGGCTTACATTAACACTGAATTTACTGTGAAATTCCCCTAGTCGCCACACTCTGGCACCTGTTCAGATCAATGCACTTAACCAGCACATCTTGCGGACTGGGGGAGAAAACCCATGCAGACACGGGGAGAATGTGCAGACGTCGCATAGACAGTGACCCAAGCCAAAAATCGAAATAACAAATGATGAGACAGCTCATTTTATTACTCTTACTGAGAATTATAGAATCCCTACAGTGCAGGAGACAGCCATTTGGCCCATTAAGCCTGCACCAACAACAGTCCCACCTAGGCTTTCTCTGTGTAACCCTACATATTTACCTTGCTAACCCCCCTGATACTAAGGAGCAATCCAGCATGACCAAACCCACACATCTTTTGACTGTGGGAGGAAACCAGAGCATCCGGAAGAAGCCCATGCAGACACTGGGGGAACGTGCAGACTTCACACAGACAGTGACCCGAGACTGGAATCGAACCCGGGTCCCTGGCCATCGTGCCACTGAGCCAGAGGGAAAAGCCGCGTCATGGCTCTGACTATTATCTACATGACAGCTCAGAGACTATCTCTGTTGCTGTGCGGACACATGGATTTGGGCCTGTGTCCGTGGGAGTTTGCGCGTTCTCCCCGTGGTTACGTGGGTTTTCTCCGGGTGCTCCGGTTTCCTCCCACATCCCAAAAATGTGCTTTTAGGCTGATTGATTGGGTAACAAATTGTCCCTATATTGGACCTCCCTGATCCTCGCACATTAGGCGTAGACTAAAATCATGAATAGGTCACTGAGACAACGGGACGGCGGCGCGGGCTCGTTGGGCCGAAGGGCCTGTTTCCTGTGCTGTGTTGTTCTTTGTTCTTTAATTAGGGTTACTGTACTGTGGTTTGAGAGCGCAAGTTGGATCCTCTCAGCATTTACCACAGCGCTTGTTCGACATCGATACTGCGGATATGCACTGTGCCAAATCTAACTACGCCAATGACAAAGCACTGTCATTATTCAACACTGAATCAATGCTGGAAGAAGCAAGCAGATTATTCACCAGCAGAATGCTATCCCAGACCAGACACTTCCACCCCAATACACGGGGAGGCGATGGCACAGTGGTATTATCGCTAGACTGTTAATGTAGAAACTCAGCTAATGTTCTGGGGACCCACGTTCGAATCCCATCACGGCAGATTGTGGAATTTGAATTGAAAAAGTATCTGAAATTAAGAATCCACTGATGACCGTAAAACCATTGAGGATTGTCAGAAAAACCCACCTGGCTCATCAATATCCTTCAGGGAAGGAAATCTGCCATCCTTACCCGGTCTGGCCTACATGTGACTGCAGACACAGCGATGTGGTTAATTTGTAAATACCCTCTGAAATGTAAGCCATTCAGTTCAAGGGCAACTAACATTTTAATGTTTTTATTGTCTCAAGTAGGCTTACATTAACACTACAATGAAGTTACTGTGAAAATCCCTTAGTCGCCACACTCAGGCACCTGTTCGGGTACACGGAGAGAGAACTTAGTTTGGCCGATGCACACCGTTCTGACGGTGGGGGGGAAACCAGAGCTCCCGGAGGCTATCCACGCAGACACAGCAAGAATATGCAAACTCTGCACAGACAGTGACCCGAGGCCAGGAATCGAACCCCATGGCACTGTGAGGCAGCAGTGCTAATCGCTGTGCCAACTAGGGACAGGCAACAAATGGTCGCCACATCCCATGAAAGAATAAAATAAGATCCGCAGAAAACAGTTCAGTCAGTATTCCATCTGCACAACACCATGAGGAAAGAAAGCAATATTTCCTTCTGAAGAGGGTGGCTCAGGCACAGGCACCAGACGCAGCGGATCCGATCCTCACGTACTGGTCTCATCTCAGTAACACGAGCCAAGTTGTAATAATTAGGTTGAATACGATCTGGAAACTCACTGGAATGTCAAAGGGGGCACAAAGCCAGAACACACTGTCCTCCTGCAGAATGCCACGCTGCATCATAGTGCTGCAGCACCCACACAAAGACCATGGACGTACAGCTAATCACCATAAGGGTAGTGTCAGAAACACATGGATACACTCACAGTTGAGTTGAGTGATTCCCACACTGACTGCCTGCCATTCTCTATGAATTGCAAAGATGAAAATCATGATGGAAGGTGAGGTTCACTTGAAAAACCCACCAAGGAAGTGCTCCAAATCACACTGACCATTCTGGGGAAATAACAGCTAACGTTTATCCAGTGGCTATCAATCCATGAAGCAGGTAGATGTAATCATGGCCCATATGGGCGGCACGGTAGCACAGTGGTTAGCACTGCTGCTTCACAGCTCCAGGGTCCTGGGTTCGATTCCCGGCTTGGGTCACTGCCTGTGTGGAGTTTGCACATTCTCCTCATGTCTGCGTGGGTTTTCTCTGGGTGCTCCAGTTTCCTCCCACAGTCCAAAGATGTGCGGGTTAGGTTCATTGGCTACGCTAAAAATTGCCCCTTAGTGTCCTGGGATGTGTAGGTTAGAGGGATTAGCAGGTAAAATGTGTAGGGATATGGGGATAGGGTCTGGGTGGGATTGTGTTCGGTGCAGACTCGATGGGCCGAAGGGCCTGTTTCTGCACTGTAGGGTTCTATGCTGGTTCTATATGCAGCATAAAGAACCAACAACCCCACCACTGAGCCAGGGTCCAAGGCATTAGCCTCTCTCTCGATGTCAGCCGAATCCACACGGGGCAAGGCTGATGCAGACCCCTGATCAAGGGAAAGGTGAGGGAGGGCCTGATGGTGAGCATGAGCCTCAGAGCATGCAGCACACCACACAGGCCCATTAAGGCTGAAGCTGTAAAGTCTTCAGCCGGCTTAGACTGAAACAGGGGAACAGATGAGAGAGGCTCTCGCTCCTGATCGGTGCCCTGAAATGGTGGGTGAGACTGCAACGCCCCTCAAGGTGTGTCAGCCTGACGCCAGGCTCAGACAAGGCAAAGTGTCACACACCAGTGGAATTCAGAGGGAGAGGGGAAAAGTGGGCGTGTGTGAGAGAGGGAGAGACACAAATTATATTGCAGCTTGTAGAGAAAGCTCAGGGTTCAAGCGGGTCGACATATCGAGAGATGTGTTCCATTATGTTCAGGCTTTTGGATCACCCAGTCCAGTGTCGCTTTAAGAAGCTGGTGAAGAGAAACCACAGTAAGGAGCTTTGTGTTTTAGGCTAATCATTGGCACAGTCACATTTGTACACAATAAAGAGGCTCACTGTGATAAAGCACAGGCTTCAAAGGCCCCTCCCCACACATTAGCACAGAGGAGCTCAGTGATGCACACTGATTCTTTATGTATCCTCTCCTGGCTTCAGTCACTCAAAACAAACAAAGGCCTTTCTCTTGAGAGGGGGGGAAAAAGTCCCCAACCACAAACGGTTAATCTAGTTTGAAAGATCTCTCTCTTTCAAGCAGCTCTTAATCCATCAGACACCAAGCCTGCCCGCCAACACAGGCTGGCAAAGCGCCAGGTCTTTCTCTGAAACTTGGGAGAGATTTTGTCACATGGTCTCAGTTCTTGTTCCGTTCCCATTGATTAGGCAGACAAGGGGATAAGCTTCTCCGCTCGCTCTGAAGAGCTGTAGCAGCTGCCTACCGAGGCTCCAGGCAGCCATGTTGGACAGGCAGACCCAGCAGATGGGAGCCTCTGATTGACGCGGGCACCAGCCAGCACCAACCCTCTGCCAGGGAAGAAGCTTTCACACGTTAGCTCAGGAAAGGATGCTGCTGGAATTGGTACCACAACAAACCTGTGACACCAACTGCACTCAATGTCAAGTCAGTACCCCACCAGCATTTGAGGAAAATGATCTGCGAAGCAGTGCCAAGATTGGATAGCGATCAGATGCAGCAAAGTGAACAATTCAATGTCTGAGACTGAACTCCTTCCCCGACAAATACAGGGACTGATGATCGCAGATGCCATTTTTATAAGATTGTCATATTTCATCCACATCTCTCAAGATTCATCTCAAGCAGGACCCCACACACATCTCTTCACCTCCCACCACCTCTACCCCAAACCCCCATGCTCCCCCACCCCAAGCTCCACTTTGCAGAACACAATCCCACCCTGCGTACACGTTCACCATCTTCCTCCCAGCCGCTGCCCAATGTCTGAGTGGAGTTCGCACGTTCTCCCCGTGTCTGTTTCCGCCCACACTCCAAAGATGTGCGGGTAAGGTTGGTAGGCCATTCTAAATTTCCCCTTCATGTCAGGGGGATTAGCAGGGTAAATATGTGGGGCTACGGGATAGATCCTGGTCCTGGGTGGGATTGTTGCTGGTGCAGGCTTGATGGGCCAAACGGCCTCCTTCTGCACTGTGGGGATTCTAGGATTCCACCATCCATTCTCACGGTTATTCACGCATTCAGAGCAACTCACTGCAATGATAGCCACACAGAATGCCCAGTGTCAGCTCAGTACAACACCACTTCTGCAACTATTGGAAAGCCTTCAGGCTTAACTCCATTATCTTTGAAAGTTTGTCATTTCTTTCATGTGTCAAACCCAAGCTGCTGAAGGGCGGGTCCTTGCAGTTCTCCATGCCTTGTGGTCAACACAAGATTACTGAGAGATAATTAAAGATCAGGAAAGCTCTGAGTGTATAAGAACGTAGGCACACATTATACCATCGACTTGCACAGCAAAGTTAGGCCATTCTGCCTAAAGAGTTTACATCTCACCAACTACGCAGTGGCTTCAACACAAACATTTCAGTGGGGAAATCAGGGTATAAATTAAGTTGCTGAGCATAGTCAGATAGAAAAAGATTGACAAAAACAAACGTAGGCTCCTTAAGTCAGAAGCTGGAGAATGATTAACAGGGAATAGTGGTGGGTGCCTGGAACGCATTGCCAGGGGAGATAGTGGAAGCGGATACAGTAGTGACTTTTAAGGGGCATCTTGACAAGTACATAAATGAGATGGGAATAGAGGGATACGGTCACCAGAAGGGTAGGGGGTTTTAGTTCAGTTGGGCAGCATGGTCAGTGCAGGCTTGGAGGGCCGAAGGGCCTGTTCCTGTACTGTAATTTTCTTAGTTCTTTGAATAAAGAAATGGCTGAAGAATTAAATCTGTACTTTGCTTCAGTCTTCAGAAAGGAAGACATGAATAATGCACCAGAAGTGCTGAGAGAAACAGGAGCTGAAGGAAGTCAGCATTGTAGAGAAATGGCTTTGGGGAGATTGATGGGATTGAAGACGGATAAATCGCCAGGTCCTGATAATCTTCATCCCTGAGTATTTAAAGGAAGTGATCCTGGAAATAATAGATCCACTGATGGTTATTTTCCAAAATTCTTTAGACTCTGGAATAGTTCCTACAGATTGGAGGGGAGCTAATGTAAGCCTACTCTTCAAAAAGGGAGGCAGAGAGAAAACAGGAAACTATAAACCAATGAGCCTAACATTGGTACAGGGGAAGTTGCTAGAATCTATTATCAAGGATTTCATAACTCGGCATTGAGAAGGCAGAAATTGAAATCAGACAAAGTCAAAATGGAGTTACAAAAGAGAAATTATGCTTGACAAATCTATTGGAATATTTTGAGGATGTAGAGTTGACCAAGGAGAATAAATGGATGTAGTTTATTTAGACTTTCCAAAGGCTTTTGGCAAGGTCTCACTTAACAGACTACTACGTAAAGTTAAGCACATGGGATTGCAGGTAATGTCTTGAGATGGAAAGAAAGCTGGTTAGCAGATAGGAAGCAAAGAGTTGGCATACATAAATGGGTCTTTATCTGATTGGCAGTGACTAATGGGGTTCTGCAGGGATCTATGCTAAGTCCACAACTGTTCACATTATATATTAATGATTTGGAAGAGGGAACTGAACGTATTAACTGCAAATTTGGAGATAATATAAAATTGGGTAGGAGGGTGAGCTGTGAGGAGGATGCAGAGCTGCTTCAGTGTAGTTTGGACAGGTTGAGTGTGTGGGCATCTGCATGGCAGATGCGGTATAATGTGGATAAGTATGAGCTTATCCACTTTGGTAGCAATAATAGGAAGACAGATTATTATTTGACTGGGTGTAAATTGAGAGAGATGGATACTCAACAAGACCTTGGAGACCTTGTGCATCAGTCACTGAAAGTGAACATGCAGGCAGTAAGGAAGGCAAATGGTATGTTGGCCTTCTTGGCAAAGGGATTTAAGAGTTGGATGTTTTGCTACAATTGTATAGGGTGTTGGTGAATCCACACTTGGAGTATCGTGTACAGTTTTGGTGTCCTTGTCTGAGGAAGGGTGTCCTTGCTATAGAGGGAGCACAGCGATGGTTTACCAGGCTGATTCCTGGGATGACAGGTCTGTCATATGAGGACAGACTAAGTCAGTTAGGATTATCTTCACTGGAGTTTGGAAGAGTGAAAGGGGATCTCATAGAAACTTATAAAATTCTCACAGGGATTGGGTAGATTCAGAAAGAATGTTCCCGATGGTGGGGAGTCCAGAACTAGGAGTCACAGTTTGAGGGTAAGGGGTAAATCTTTTAAAACTGAGGCGAGGAGAAAGTTCTTCACCCAAAGGGTGGTGAATGTGTGGAATTCACTCCTACAGAATGTAGCTGGGGCCAAAATGTCTGATTTCGAGAAGAAATTAGATATAGCTCTCGGGCTAAAGGGATCAAGGGGTATGGAGGGAAGGGGGGAAATCAGAATATTAAATTTGATGATCAGCCATGGTCAAGATGAATGGCAGAGCAGGCTCGAAGGGCCAAATGGCCCACTCCTGCTTCTAGTTTGTACGTTTCTAGTAAGGTGTATATAGATAATGTAGAGAGAGGGAGTGCAGCATGACTGATACTCCAGAACAGGACAAGGGGGCACACTGAGCGAAGGAGTCACATAAAAAGCTGTTCCTGCTCCTGGCTGCTTTCAGCAAGAGCTGTAAGCTGCTACCCACCAATAGCAAGTACACAGCTTCTCAGGCTGGCCTGGGCTGGAAGAAGGTGAGGAAGAGAGAAGGGGCAGTTTGGGACAAGGTCCGGGGGAAAGAAGAAGCAGTTCAATAAGATCCCCTCTTAGCCGCCTTCTTTCCAACGAAAACAACCCCAAATCCCTCAGTCTCTCCTCATAGGACCTCCCCACCATACCAGGCAACATCCTAGTAAACCTCCTCTGCACCCTCTCCAAAGCCTCCACATCGTTCCTGTAATGTGGGGACCAGAACTGCACACAGTACTCCAAGTACGGCCGTACCAGAGTTGTGTACAGTTGCAACATGACGCTGCGACTCTTAAATTCAATCCCCCTACCAATAAACGCCAAGACACCGTATGCCTTCTTAACAACCTTATCTACTTGATTCCCAACTTTCAGGGATCTATGTACACATACACCTAGATCCCTCTGTTCATCCACACAATTCAAAGTCCTCCCGTTAGCCCTATACTCGACACATCTGTTGCTCCTACCGAAGTGAATTACTTCACACTTCTCTGCATTAAATTCCATCCGCCACCTCTCGGCCCAGCTCTGCAACCTGTCTAAGTCACCCTGCAGACTATGACACCCTTCCTCACAATCTACCACACCTCCGACTTTGGTGTCATCAGCAAATTTACTAATCCACCCAACTACACCCTCATCCAGATCATTAATAAAGATTACAAACAGCAGTGGCCCCAAAACAGATCCCTGAGGCACACACATCTCACTGGTATTTACTAACAGAGGGGAACAAAAACGCTTCATTTGCTTCAGTTTCAGATACAGCCTGTGCTCTGTCCTGATCACAACACAGATGGCAATTTATCACCTTACGCCTCAGAAAATAACTGAGGAAGGAGCTACTGTGGGAGCAGATTTTTAATCCCCATCCAGAGATGACACAAAGCAGAAATCAGATCTGCGAATCTTTCTGTTACGACTCTGAGGAAAATCAAAGACCTGCATTTCTATAGTGCCTTGCACATCCCCCAAAGCACTCTATAGCCACTTTAATAAGTGTAGTCACTGTGGACGGCACAGCGGTCAGCACTGCAGCCTCACAGCATGAGGGACCCAGGTTCAATTCCCGGCTTGGGTTACTGTCTGTGTGGAGTCTGCATGCGGAGTCTGCACATTCTCCCCATGTCTGCGTGGGTTTCCTCCGGGTGCTCCGGTTTCCTCCCACAGTCTGAAAGATGTGCTGGTTAGGGTGCATTGGTCGTGCTAAATTCTCCCTCAGTGTACCCAAACAGACGCTGGAGTGTGGCGACTAGGGGATTTTCACAGGAACTTCACTGCAGTGTTAATGTGTGCCTACTTGTGACACTCATAAAACACTACTGTATTGTTGAAAACTGATTACCCGGTCCGGGTAATCAGTTTTCATGTTGATGATTCAGGGATAAGTATTGGCCAGGCCACTGGGAAAAATTCCAGTGTTCTTCTTTGAAGTGCCCATCCCAGAGGGTCGATGGAACTTCAGTTTAAATACATCCAACAGCCGAGAATGCACATTGAAAGCACTGGGACGGTGGCACGAACTGTCGCTGACTCAGAGTTGAATACCACGCTCACCTCCATGACAAAATGAAGGGGCTTATTCAGGAAGTGGGAATCTTGTAAAAGATTCTGAGACACCTCACAATCTCACAACATGGAGGGAAATCGACGCGGCTCACTGTCCCTGTGCAGTCTTTAGAAATTGCCTGAAAATGTTCATGGGAGAATGAAGCAAATTGCTTTAAATGCTGCCAAGCTGTTGATCCAAGGACTCAACGCCAGTAAAAGTAGTCCCAAAGCACACTTCTGCGGTGGACTCTATCCAGCTGGCTGTGGGGTGCAGTACAGATGGAGAAATGGAAAGGGCGAGCAGGGGCAGAACTGTACAAGGGCGGCACGGTAGCACAGTGGGTTAGCACTGCTGCTTCACAGCTCCTGGGTTCGATTCCTGTCTTGGGTCACTGTCTGTGTGGAGTTTGCACATTCTCCTCGTGTCTGCGTGGGTTTCCTCCGGGCTGCTCCAGTTTCCTCCCACAGTCCGAAAGACGTGCGGGTTAGGTTGATTGGCCATGCCAAAATTGCCCCTTAGTGTCCTGAGTTGCATAGGTTAGAGGGATTAGTGGGTAAATATGTAGGGGTATGGGGGTAGGGCCTGGGTGGGATTGTGGTCAGTGCAGACTTGATGGGCCAAATGGCCTCCTTCTCTGCTGTAGGGTTTCTATGATTCTATGCACAAATTTAAGATCTGTTCTGGGGGCCACAACATGCAGCCACCAGCACCTGATGTTACAAGGTGCAAAGCAGCAGCAGCAGGAGGGGCTGGAGGGTGAGAGAGAGAGAGGCAAGCAGGTTACACAGGGTTAAATCTGCAAGTTTTCCTTTCAAAACAAAACACAAAGAGTGTAAACGTGGGTGGGTGGAGAGTTACTGGGTTTTCAGAGAGGTTTCCGAACAGCGCTGGGCAGGATTTGAAACGGAATGTCAAGTTAACGGAATCCATTAGCAATCATCATCTCCTTTCATTTGTCAGCTCAGCACAGAAGACAGCACAAAATGGGAGCTGGCAGGTAAAGCTGCTGCTGTGTGGCCCCAGGGCAGGCACAGCATCACGTCACCCAGCCTGGCCTCTGCCTCTGTCCTCGGGAAGCGATGACTCTGCTGATAAGCAGGAGACTCCCAGCCACTGGGATCCTGCACACAAGACCTCGGCAGACTTCAAAGTCTGCAGGGTCTACAGTACCCACCCCCATCACCCCATCATCCACCGCCCCCCCCCCGCCCCCCTGCCCCCCACACACACACACACACACACACAGACACAGACACACAACTGATCCCACTGCCGGCAGCTCCTCACATCAATGTTCAGCGACACTGTCGGCAGCTGCTGACAGCACAAGGAAACAGGCAATTATACAATTGCCTCACATCTTCCCATTTCCTTTGCCAAGTCTGTGTTACACTCAGCACACACCAGAAACACCATGATTGTAATGCTATCGTAAAGGGGGAGAGGGGAGGGGGAGTGAGGAAGGGAGGGGGACAGGGTGGGGGAGGAGAGGGGGAGGGGAGGGGGGGGGAAGGTGAGCTGGGGGGGGAGGTGAGCTGGGGGGGAGGGAGGGGGAAGGAGAGGGGAGGGTAGAGGGGAAGAGGAGGGGGGAGGGGAGGGAGGAAGGGGGAGAGGGGGAAGTGGGAGGGGGGAAGTGGGAGGGGGGAAGTGGAAGGGGGGGAAGTGGGAGGGGGGGAAGTGGGAGGGGGGGAAGTGGGAGGGGGGGAAGTGGGAGGGGGGGAAGTGGGAGGGGGGGAAGTGGGAGGGGGGGAAGTGGGAGGGGGGGAAGTGGGGGGGGGGAAGTGGGGGGGGGGAAGTGGGAGGGGGGGAAGTGGGAGGGGGGAACTGGGAGGGGGGAACTGGGAGGGGGGAACTGGGAGGGGGGGAAGTGGGAGGGGGGGAAGTGGGAGGGGGGGAAGTGGGAGGGGGGGGAAGTGGGAGGGGGGAAAGTGGGGGGGGGAAGTGGTGGTGGAAGTGGGGGGGGAAGTGGGGTGTGGGGTGTGGCAGCGGGAGGACGCGGCAGCAGGGGGGGCAGGAGGGGAGGAGGAAGGGGAGGAGGGAGGATAGGGGGACAAGAGGAGGGGGGAGGAGGGAGGAGTGGGAAGGGAGTGGGGGAGAAGGGGGGATGGGGGGCACGGGGGGAGAGGGGCACGGGGGGAGAGGGGCACGGGGGAGAGGGGCACGGGGGGAGAGGGGCACGGGGGGAGAGGGGCACGGGGGGAGAGGGGCACGGGGGGAGAGGGGCACGGGGGGGAGTGGGGCACGGGGGGAGAGGGGCACGGGGGGAGAGGGGCACGGGGGGAGAGGGGCACGGGGGGAGATGGGCACGGGGGGAGAGGGGCACGGGGGGAGAGGGGCACGGGGGGAGAGGGGCACGGGGGGAGAGGGGCACGGGGGGAGAGGGGCACGGGGGGAGAGGGGCACGGGGGGAGAGGGGCACGGGGGGAGAGGGGCACGGGGGGAGAGGGGCACGGGGGGAGAGGGGCACGGGGGGAGAGGGGCACGGGGGGAGAGGGGCACGGGGGGAGAGGGGCACGGGGGGAGAGGGGCACGGGGGGAGAGGGGCACGGGGGAGAGGGGCACGGGGGGAGAGGGGCACGGGGGGAGAGGGGCACGGGGGGAGAGGGGCACGGGGGGAGAGGAGCACGGGGGGAGAGGGGCACGGGGGGAGAGGGGCACGGGGGGAGAGGGGCACGGGGGGAGAGGGGCACGGGGGGAGAGGGGCACGGGGGGAGACGGGCACGGGGGGAGAGGGGCACGGGGGAGAGGGGCACGGGGGGAGAGGGGCACGGGGGGAGAGGGGCACGGGGGGAGAGGGGCACGGGGGAGAGGGGCACGAGGGAGAGGGGCACGGGGGAGAGGGGCACGGGGGAGAGGGGCACGGGGGAGAGGGGCACGGGGGAGAGGGGCACGGGGGAGAGGGGCACGGGGGAGAGGGGCACGGGGGGAGAGGGGCACGGGGGGAGAGGGGCACGGGGGGAGAGGGGCACGGGGGGAGAGGGGCACGGGGGGAGAGGGGCACGGGGGGAGAGGGGCACGGGGGGAGAGGGGCACGGGGGGGAGGGGCACGGGGGGGAGGGGCACGGGGGGGAGGGGCACGGGGGGAGAGGGGCACGGGGGGGAGAGGGGCACGGGGGGGGAGAGGGGCACGGGGGGGGAGAGGGGCACGGGGGGGGAGAGAGGCACCGGGGGGAGGGGGGGCACGGGGGGGGGAGAGGGGCACGGGGGGGAGAGGGGCACAGGGGGGGGGGGAGAGGGGCACGGGGGGGGGGAGAGGGGCACGGGGGGGAGAGGGGCACGGGGGGGGAGAGGGGCACGGGGGGGGAGAGGGGCACGGGGGGGGAGAGGGGCACGGGGGGGGGAGAGGGGCACGGGGGGGGGAGAGGGGCACGGGGGGGGGAGAGGGGCACGGGGGGTGGGGGGGAGAGAGGGGCACGGGGGGGAGAGGGGCACGGGGGGGAGAGGGGCACGGGGGGGAGAGGGGCACGGGGGGGGAGAGGGGCACGGGGGGGGAGAGGGGCACGGGGGGGAGAGGGGCACGAGGGGGAGAGGGGCACGAGGGGGAGAGGGGCACGAGGGGGAGAGGGGCACGGGAGGGGAGAGGGCCACTGGGGGGGAGAGGGGCACGGGGGCGGAGAGGGGCACGGGGGGGGAGAGGGGCACGGGGGGGAGAGGGGCACGGGGGGGAGAGGGGCACGGGGGGGAGAGGGGCACGGGGGGGGAGAGGGGCACGGGGGGAGAGGGGCACGGGGGGAGAGGGGCACGGGGGGAGAGGGGCACGGGGGGAGAGGGGCACGGGGGGAGAGGGGCACGGGGGGAGAGGGGCACGCGGGGGAGAGGGGCACGCGGGGGAGAGGGGCACGCGGGGGAGAGGGGCACGCGGGGGAGAGGGGCACGCGGGGGAGAGGGGCACGCGGGGGAGAGGGGCACGCGGGGGAGAGGGGCACGCGGGGGAGAGGGGCACGCGGGGGAGAGGGGCACGCGGGGGAGAGGGGCACGCGGGGGAGAGGGGCACGCGGGGGAGAGGGGCACGCGGGGGAGAGGGGCACGCGGGGGAGAGGGGCACGCGGGGGAGAGGGGCACGCGGGGGAGAGGGGCACGCGGGGGAGAGGGGCACGCGGGGGAGAGGGGCACGCGGGGGAGAGGGGCACGCGGGGGAGAGGGGCACGCGGGGGAGAGGGGCACGCGGGGGAGAGGGGCACGCGGGGGAGAGGGGCACGCGGGGGAGAGGGGCACGCGGGGGAGAGGGGCACGCGGGGGAGAGGGGCACGCGGGGGAGAGGGGCACGCGGCGGAGAGGGGCACGCGGCGGAGAGGGGCACGCGGGGGAGAGGGGCACGCGGGGGAGAGGGGCACGCGGGGGAGAGGGGCACGCGGGGGAGAGGGGCACGCGGGGGAGAGGGGCACGCGGGGGAGAGGGGCACGCGGGGGAGAGGGGCACGCGGGGGAGAGGGGCACGCGGGGGAGAGGGGCACGCGGGGGAGAGGGGCACGCGGGGGAGAGGGGCACGCGGGGGAGAGGGGCACGCGGGGGAGAGGGGCACGCGGGGGAGAGGGGCACGGGGGGAGAGGGGCACGGGGGGGAGAGGGGCACGGGGGGGAGAGGGGCACGGGGGGGAGAGGGGCACGGGGGGGGAGAGGGGCACGGGGGGGAGAGGGGCACGGGGGGGGAGAGGGGCACGGGGGGGGAGAGGGGCACGGGGGGGGAGAGGGGCACGGGGGGGAGGGGGGCACGGGGGGGATGGGGGCACGGGGGGGGGAGAGGGGCACGGGGGGGAGAGGGGCACGGGGGGAGAGGGGCACGGGGGGAGAGGGGCACGGGGGGGAGAGGGGCACGGGGGGGAGAGGGGCACGGGGGGGAGGGGGGCACGGGGGGGGGAGAGGGACACGGGGGGAGGGGCACGGGGGGGGAGAGGGGCACGGGGGGTGGGGGGGAGAGAGGGGCCCGGGGGGGGGAGAGGGGCACGGGGGGGGGAGAGGGGCACGGGGGGGGAAAGGGGCACGGGGGGGGAAAGGGGCACGGGGGGAGGGGGGGGTGAGGGGCACGGGGGGTGGGGGGGAGAGAGGGGCCCGGGGGGGGGGGGGAGAGTGGCACGGGGGGGGGAGAGGGGCACGGGGGGTGGGGGGAGAGAGGGGCCCGGGGGGGGGGGGAGAGTGGCACGGGGAGGAGAGAGGGGCACGGGGGGGGGAGAGGGGCACGGGGGGGGGGGGGAGAGGGGCACGGGGGGGGGAGAGGGGCACGGGGGGGGGGAGAGGGGCACGGGGGGGGGAGAGGGGCACGGGGGGGGAGAGGGGCACGGGGGGGGGAGAGGGGCACGGGGGGGGGAGAGGGGCACGGGGGGGGGGGGAGAGGGGCACGGGGGGGGGAGAGAGGGGCACGGGGGGGGGAGAGGGGCACGGGGGGGAGAGGGCACGGGGAAGAGGGGCACGGGGAGGGGGGCACGGTGAGGGGGGCAGGGGAAAGGGGCACGGGGGAGAGGGGCACGGGGGAGAGGGGCACGGGGGAGAGGGGCACGGGGGAGAGGGGCACGGGGGAGAGGGGCACGGGGGAGAGGGGCACGGGGGAGAGGGGCACGGGGGAGAGGGGCACGGGGGAGAGGGGCACGGGGGAGAGGGGCACGGGGGAGAGGGGCACGGGGGAGAGGGGCACGGGGGAGAGGGGCACGGGGGAGAGGGGCACGGGGGAGAGGGGCACGGGGGAGAGGGGCACGGGGGAGAGGGGCACGGGGGAGAGGGGCACGGGGGAGAGGGGCACGGGGGAGAGGGGCACGGGGGAGAGGGGCACGGGGGAGAGGGGCACGGGGGAGAGGGGCACGGGGGAGAGGGGCACGGGGGAGAGGGGCACGGGGGAGAGGGGCACGGGGGAGAGGGGCACGGGGGAGAGGGGCACGGGGGAGAGGGGCACGGGGGAGAGGGGCACGGGGGAGAGGGGCACGGGTGTGAGGGGCACGGGTGTGAGGGGCACGGGTGTGAGGGGCACGGGTGTGAGGGGCACGGGTGTGAGGGGCACGGGTGTGAGGGGCACGGGTGTGAGGGGCACGGGTGTGAGGGGCACGGGTGTGAGGGGCACGGGTGTGAGGGGCACGGGTGTGAGGGGCACGGGTGTGAGGGGCACGGGTGTGAGGGGCACGGGGGAGAGGGGCACGGGGGAGAGGGGCACGGGGGAGAGGGGCACGGGGGAGAGGGGCACGGGGGAGAGGGGCACGGGGGAGAGGGGCACGGGGGAGAGGGGCACGGGGGAGAGGGGCACGGGGGAGAGGGGCACGGGGGAGAGGGGCACGGGGGAGAGGGGCACGGGGGAGAGGGGCACGGGGGAGAGGGGCACGGGGGAGAGGGGCACGGGGGAGAGGGGCACGGGGGAGAGGGGCACGGGGGAGAGGGGCACGGGGGAGAGGGGCACGGGGGAGAGGGGCACGGGGGAGAGGGGCACGGGGGAGAGGGGCACGGGGGAGAGGGGCACGGGGGAGAGGGGCACGGGGGAGAGGGGCACGGGGGAGAGGGGCACGGGGGAGAGGGGCACGGGGGAGAGGGGCACGGGGGAGAGGGGCACGGGGGAGAGGGGCACGGGGGAGAGGGGCACGGGGGAGAGGGGCACGGGGGAGAGGGGCACGGGGGAGAGGGGCACGGGGGAGAGGGGCACGGGGGAGAGGGGCACGGGGGAGAGGGGCACGGGGGAGAGGGGCACGGGGGAGAGGGGCACGGGGGAGAGGGGCACGGGGGAGAGGGGCACGGGGGAGAGGGGCACGGGGGAGAGGGGCACGGGGGAGAGGGGCACGGGTGAGAGGGGCGCGGGTGAGAGGGGCACGGGTGAGAGGGGCACGGGTGAGAGGGGCACGGGTGAGAGGGGCACGGGTGTGAGGGGCACGGGTGTGAGGGGCACGGGGGAGAGGGGCACGGGAGAGAGGGGCACGGGAGAGAGGGGCACGGGAGAGAGGGGCACGGGGGAGAGGGGCATGGGGAGAGAGGCACGGGGGAGAGGGGCACGGGGGAGAGGGGCACGGGGGAGAGGGGCACGGGGGAGAGGGGCACGGGGGAGAGGGGCACGGGGGAGAGGGTCACGGGTGTGAGGGGCACGGGTGTGAGGGGCACGGGTGTGAGGGGCACGGGGGAGAGGGGCACGGGGGAGAGGGGCACGGGGGAGAGGGGCACGGGGAGAGGGGCACGGGGGAGAGGGGCATGGGGGAGAGGGGCACAGGGGGAGAGGGGCACAGGGGGAGGGTAGGGGGCCGGGGGCCACGGGGTGGGGGGGAGGAGGACACGTGGGGGGAACGGGGTGGCAGGGCATGGGGGGGGGGAGTGGGGCACGGGGGACAGGGGGTAGGGTGGAGGGGGGGAGAGGGGAAAGGGTAGTTCGGAGACCCGGAGAGAGAGAATGGGACGGTGGGGGGACGGGTGGGAGACAGAGAGGGGACAGTTGGGAGACAGAGAGGTGGGTAGGGGGCGTTGGGAGAGAGGTGGTTTGTGGGGGGGGTGAGAGAGATGGAGTGGGATATTTGGGCAGACAGCATGGTTACGAGAGTAGAAGTATGTTTACCATTACTAAATATTATTTATATTAAAACGGAACTCTTCACTATCAGCAGCTATATTCGAACAGTTAACCATCCGGCACACTGCATGTGGCAATGGGAAAGCAGGCTCGCCTCTCGCTGCCTTGCAAGAGTTCTCTTCCATCCCCCTCGCCCCACTGCCCAGCTCAGGCTACTCTGTTATTCCTCGTTGAGGAAGTACAGCACTGGTGAGGGTGGGCACTCACAGGGAGTTGCAGGGTAAAACTCTAGCCCACCCCCCCGCCATGACACGTCGCCAGTATACTGACCCCACCACAAAAGAGCCTGGTTCCAGGTTTTAACTTTCGAGACTACCCACTCAACATCCCAACCTTATTGTTGGGAAACATGATTTCCTTCAACAACTGTGGCCCTCGCTCCAACAATTAGTCAGGTTGTAGCTGCTGTCTGTGGTCCTGTAATATTAAATCTAAACACAGCGGTGAAGCAGTTAGTTTGGGACAAAAATCGTTGCCCCTTTTCTTAATTAGAGCAAAGGTAGGACACGCACAAATGTGAAAGGAGTCAGTAAAGAGAGAAACATACTTGCATGTTTGTCTGCCAGTCCGATGAGGGTGCTTGGTATATCTCGTCTTCTGTAGAAGCAAACCACTTTCGCTTCAACATTGCCATTCGCAGTCTGTAATCGGTGCAAACACACGAGACATCTATTAATCAAAGCATACTTATGGCGTACAAAAATAGCAGACAGCATGGAGACACCAACCTCCACAATATAGAGCAGATTTATTTATTAGTGTCACATGTAGGCTGACATTAACACTGCAACAAAGTTACTGTGAAAACCGCCTAATCACCAAACTCCTGCGCCTGAGGGAGAATTTAGCACGGTCAATGCACTGTTTCAGAGCACCCAGAGGAAACCCATGCAGACACGGGGAAAACGGGCAGACTCTGCACAAACTAAACTGAACCTGGCTCCTGGCGCTGTGAGGCAGCAGTGCTAACCACCGTGCCATCCATGGTCACAAAGTCTGAAAAGGTCAATAATTCACACATGTAATTCAAAACTCAAGCATCTGTCATTAATTCTCACTGACTTATGGGTGGCACGGTAGCACAGTTGTCAGCACTGCTGCTTCACAGCTCCAGGGATCTGGGTTCAATTCCCGGCTCAGGTCACTGTCTGTATGGAGTTTGCACATTCTCCTCGTGTCTGCGTGGGTTTCTTCCCACAGTCCAAAGACGTGCAGGTTAGGTTGATTGGCCATGCTAAAATTGCCCCTTAATGTCCTGATATGCTTAGGTTAGAGGGATTAGATTTATGGGGGTAGACCTGGGTGGGATTGTGGTCGGTGCAGACTCATTGGGCTGAAGAGCCTCTTTCTGCACTGCAGGGTTCTCTGATTCTATGACTTCTTTAATCTTCTTATCCATCTTTACACATTAGTGCTGGCATTCTTGTCACTGGACTTCTGAGCACGTTGGCACCAAGGTGCAAGAGATGGAACCGTTCTTAGCCCAAATGCCAGCAACCCATCGTTCCAAATCTTTGCCACTAATGGCAGACTTGCACCCATCATTCTGCGATACAGCTCCAGTCACAGTCCAGTCCGAGTGTACAGAACAAGGCTTGGTGCTGCTTACGGTTCAAGCACAATCAGCATTGTCCCATCACTGAAATCTCACCAGGGAGGAAGGGGTGCAACTACCCAATTATTCTTCAACAGTTGAAGGATTGCGGGGCTTAGAAGTGGAGATATTCGAGGCGAGCACAAAGATTTGGGAAGAACAGGCTCAAATTCTCAGCATCAAAAATCCAACAAAACATGACTCAAGAGGCTGAAGAAATTTCTTCATTCAGAAGGTGGTGAACGTGTGGAATTCACTATCACTGAATGTAGTTGAGGTTAAACATTGTATGATTTCAAGAAGAAATTAGATATAGCACTTGGGGCTAAAAAAAATCAAGGAGTATGGAGGGATGGGGTGGTGGAATAAGGATAATGAATTTGATGATCAACCATGATGAAAAGGAATGGCGGAACAGGCTTGAAGGGCCAAAAGGCCTCCTCCTACTTCCAGGTTCTGTGTTTTATGTGCATCCACCTCCATCAGCACCAGGGATAGAGGCATTGCAAATCCCACTGGAATGATACAATATCCAAATGCATCGGAAAATGTGAAGCAGTTCTATTGCAGTGTTGTAGGACTGGTGGATACAACCCTGCCACTGGTGGCAGCAATTTGAAACGATAAGTTGCCAACATTCGGGCAAAGAATGGTTTCATTTGAAAGAACAAAGAAAATTCCACGACAGGAACAGGCCCTCCGGCCCTCTAAGCCTGCACCAACCGTGCTGCCCGATTGAACTAAAACCCACTAACTCTTCATGAAAGAACAAAGAAAAACCTGCAATCTTCTGCTATCATTGACATGTTCATCAAAGTCAGACCACTCAGGGGGCAATTTCTTGCAAATTGGTGCCAACATGATCAACCATCCAACTATGTGTCCTATTTGTACCCAAATTGAGTTCCCTGATCCAAACTCACTCCACATATGGGCTGTCAATGTCTATTTTCAGAACATCACCCACCACCACCTTCATGGGTACCTGGAATGCAGAATGTGGCAGTTGTGATGAGACTGTGCTGAAAAAACACACCAAAGAAACAAGAAAGAACTATACAGGTGAACCCCTTTGGCCTACCAAGCCTGCACTGATTCCTCGTCCACTGCATATTGCCCATACACAGTTTCTATCTCTCTGTTTGCCTCCTTTTCATGGGTCTATCAAGATACACCTTGAATGTAGATGATGTCTCCATCTCGAATCTCTCCCGCTCAGAGTCATCGGGCTTGGACAGCGAGAAGAAGAGACTTTGGCATAAAAAGGATTGGAAGTTATTTCTGGACAGTTTCATCCAAAACACAAGTTCAGGAAAGGGAGGGTGCAGATTATAGGGAGTCAGAAATGGGAAGCGAGGAGAGGTCAAGTGGGAACAAAGTGAAGTTTATTTATTAATGTCACAAGTAGGTTTACATTTACGCTGCAATGAAGTTACTGTGAAAATCTCCCAGTCGTCACACTCAGGCACTTGTTCGGTACACTGAGGGAACACTTAGCATGGCCAGTGCACCTAACCAGCACATCTTTTGGACTGTGGGAGAAAACCCACACGGGCATGGGGAGAACGTGCAGATTGCTCACAGACAGTGATCCAACCTGGTCACGGTGCTCACCACTGTGCCATCATGCCACCTCATGCCAAGGTGGTCTTACAGACACTGGTCAGGTCCAACAGCTATGATGTACACCAACTGTGAGGACAAGGAGAAAGGGTGTAAGTCACAATGCAGACCACGCACCACAGCACAGCTGACTGCAAAGTTGGGAAGAGCACAATAGAGCTGTGATGGTAAAAGGGGACTCAATAATTAGGAAGAGAGATAGCATCCTCTGCAGCGAGGACCCTGAAGGGTGCACTGCCTTCCCAGTGGCAGGGTAAGGGAACTCTCACAGTGACTAGAAAGGAAGTTGGAAAGTGAGGAGGATAAATCCAGTTGCTGTGGTCTATGTTGAAACAAGTGACATACCTGGAAAATGACAGAGACTTTGCTGAGAGAATAACGCGTTTAAGCTCTAACTTTTAAAAGCAGAACCTCAAAATCACTGGATTTTGCCTGAATTATGTGCAAATTGGCATTAAAGCAGAAAAAAAAATCAGTCAAATGAAGATGCGGTTAAAGGGCTGGCTTTGAGAAAGTGGGAGTTTCTTTGTATGGCACCAGCTCAGGGACAGGTGTGGCAATAGGACAGTGTCCACCTGAACCAGGATGGGACCCAGCATCCTCACAGAAAGGGTAAATAGGGAGATAGAAACAGGCTTTAAAACAGTAGAGAGGAATCGACAAGAAACACCAGGAATCTATAAGGACAGGAGAATACAGAAAAGAATGAATTAAGATGGGCATTGAAGACAAGGGAATAAATAGATATATAGAATCTGAAAGAATGGTTAAACATAAAGCGAGAGGAAATCGTATTAAAAATGAGTTATAATGTCTGTACACGGTGTTTTTAATAAAACAGGAGGGCTGAGGCAATCAGGCGAGGGGAGGAACCAGACATTATAGGGATCGCTGAGACATAGCTACAGAAAAATCAGAACCAAAAATTAAACATTGCAGGGTGAAGGTATTTAGGAAAGACAGGAGAGAAAAAAATGCCGAGGAGGAATGTCTGCATTATCAGGGATAAAATAGTGATAGTGGGAAGGAACAAACTACGCAGCTATGAACAAGACAAAAACGCAATCTATAGAGACAAAAGATAAAAGAATCAATCACATTAGTTGGTGCAGTCCGAAGATCATCTAATAGTGGAACGGAAGGGGAATATGCAGATAAATTGGAAAATCTAGTACAACGCAGAATAATCGCCAGGGCAGATTTTACTCTGATATTATTTTCACAGTAACTTCATTGCAACGTTAATGTAAGCCGTTCCACAAAGAGCCAACACAGACACATAGAAACTAGAAGCAGGAGTAGTTGTGGCTGATTATCGAATTCAATATTCTGATCCCCCCTTCTCCTCATATCTCTTTAGCTCCAAGAGCTATATCTAATTTCTTCTTGAAATCACACGTTTTGGCCTCAGCTACTTTCTGTGGGAGTGAATTCCACATGTTCACCACCGTCTGGGTGAAGAAATTTCTCCTCACCTCAGTTCTAAAAGGTTTACCCCTTATCCTCAAACTATGACCCCTAATTCTGGGCTCCCCTCACCATCGGGAATATTCTTTCTGAATCTACCCTGTCTAACCCTGTGTGACTTTAAAGAATTCTATAACACAACAGGCTGAAGGGCATTTTTCTGCGCTGCAGGTTTCTCTGACAGGAATACTGCGATTGTGTTAATAGGGCACCTTGCATATCTGTGGTAATGAGAGAGAGAGAAAGTGCACCTTCTGAGCCTCAGGGTACAAAGTCCATCTACAGGATCACCTCCATAACCTGCAAAAGCTCTGTATTCCAGGCAAATACCGAGTGAGCCAATACTATGCAAGCAGACAATAATTTAACTGTTTTCCGTAAGGCACGGTGCCAGCTCCCTGACATCAACAGCAAGGTCTACTGCTAAAGCTGACATTAGCCAAAGGTGATCATCAGAACTGAGATCAGCTACACAGGAAGAAGGGATGTGTGATTAATGTCAGGGAAACTGTACAATCATAGCTAATGTCTAATTCCACGCCAGGGAATGTTGCCCCACACCGACGGGATCATGGTCTGTAGTTACAGTCCCACACAATGAGCTCCTGATTTCAATCTTGCCACTGTGGACATGTGCCAAGTGGAGGGCAGGCACTTCCTCCAATTATCAAGCTGTCAAAGCCATTTTTAGCATTTTAACTGAATCCACATGCAAACCACTGCCATCCAGCCGAAAAGTGCTCTGATGCAGCTTCCCACACAAATGCTGTGGCCTGGCTGTACCACGAGGGCACCACTTCCCCAATTCAACAGCAACACCAGCAGGAATAAAGGCCCCGGGAGTGCAGTGCCCTCAGGAGACCCACAAAGAGGCAAATCCTGAATCCTGGAGCTACCACAGTTCAGCTCCTTTACACAGACACCGCACTAATAATGACAACTCAGCCAGGGTAACAGTCTCATTTACACAGCAGCCAAGTGCATCCAGACAAACTGCTCTCACTGTTAGAAATGCAAATGATGTACAAACAGCAAAGGGAGGATCCTGTACGACACACTGGCAGCTATTTGGACAATGTTTCCTCACAAACTACAAAGAATCCTTCAGATACAGAGGATTTTGTCTTTGGTGGATGGCAGGAAAGAGGTGGGCGAGGGGACAGGAGGGCGCAAGGGCGAGGGGGGAGGGCAGTGGAGAGACACGGTGGGGGGGGGGCGGGGGGGAGAGGACGGAGAGGGGGCGGGGGAGAGGACGGAGAGAGGGCGGGGGAGAGGACGGAGAGGGGGCGGGGGAGAGGACGGAGAGGGGGCGGGGGAGAGGACGGAGAGGAGGCGGGGGAGAGGACGGAGAGGAGGCGGGGGAGAGGACGGAGAGGGGGCGGGGGAGAGGACGGAGAGGGGGCGGGGGAGAGGACGGAGAGGGGGCGGGGGAGAGGACGGAGAGGAGGCGGGGGAGAGGACGGAGAGGAGGCGGGGGAGAGGACGGAGAGGGGGCGGGGGAGAGGACGGAGAGGGGGCGGGGGAGAGGACGGAGAGGGGGCGGGGGAGAGGACGGAGAGGGGGCGGGGGAGAGGACGGAGAGGGGGCGGGGGAGAGGACGGAGAGGGGGCGGGGAAGAGGACGGAGAGGGGGCGGGGGAGAGGACGGAGAGGGGGCGGGGGAGAGGACGGAGAGGGGGCGGGGGAGAGGACGGAGAGGGGGCGGGGGAGAGGACGGAGAGGGGGCGGGGGAGAGGACGGAGAGGGGGCGGGGGAGAGGACGGAGAGGGGGCGAGTGGGGGGAGACGGGGGAGGTGGAGGGAGACGGGGGGAGGTGGGGAGAGAGTGGGAGGTGAGTGGGAGTGGAGGTGGGGGAGGGGGGAGTGGAGGTGGGGGAGGGGGGAGTGGAGGTGGGGGAGAGGGGAGGGGTGGGGCAAGGAGTGGGGAACGGAGGTGGGGGAGATGGGGAAGGGCGGGGAGGGGAGGGGGTTGCGGGACTGAGGGGGTTGGGGAAATGTTCTACGATACAATGCATGCAACTTTCTTTGAAATCAGTGCCACCCCCCGGTCAGAACAAAGGGCCACCCGGCGACAGTGTTGGCTGCTGCTCGAGTGTGTGGCACACATGGCAGAGGCGTCCAGCTCCCTCGCCAGCAGCAAGGAATGCCATCTGCGACAGCCGTTAGCCAGGGAATTACACTGCACTTCAATCAGCAATGAAAAGCCCGCAGGAATATTTACAGCTGCTTTAACACACACTAGCATACAACCAGAGCCTGTTCTCGGTTTCCAGATCAATCAGGCACCAGTCATGACGCCCCAGGACTGACTAGAAAATGGAAACGAGAATCCGCTGAAATGGCAGGGCTGGTTTTGGCTCATGAACTGACTTGCATACACGTGGTTTCAAAGAATTGAAGTTACTGAAAGTCTGACATAGAAGTTTGGACTCTACCCGGTTTAAAACGGAGACAGTCTCAGCCACCAGGTTACAATCTCATTTGTGTTTATTTACAGGGGGTTTGAGTTTAAGAGCCATGGGGTTACGCTGCAACTGTATTGGACATTGGTGAGACCACATTTGGAATATTGTGTTCAGTTCTGGTCACCTCACTAAAAGAAGGATGTGGAAGTATTGGAGAGAGCGCAGAGGAGATTTACCAGGATGCTGCCTGGTTTGGAGGGTAGGTCTAATGAGGAAGGGTTGAGGGAGCTGGGGCTTTGCTCTTTAGAGCGGAGGAGGATGAGAGGCGACTTAATAGAGGTTTATAAGATGATGAGAGGGATTGATAGAGTGGATGTGCAGAGACTATTGCCTCGGGTGGATGTAGCTGTTACTAGGGGGCATAACAAAAGGTTCATGGTAGGAGATATAGGAGGATGTCCGAGGGTAGATTCTTTATTCAGAGAGTGGTCGGGACATGGAATACACTGCCTGCTGTGATAGTGGAGTCGGGCACTTTAGGAACTTTCAAGTGGTTATTGGATAGGCACATGGAGCACACCAGAATGATAGGGAGTGGGATAGCTTGATCTTGGGATTGGACATAGCTCGGCACAACATTGAGGGCCGAAGAGCTGTAATGTTCTATGTTCTACCCTTCTCCCTAAGGTGTGACTCCTGCCAGATACCGTCTTGTTTACCTCACCCAAATGGTCAATGCTTCATATCTGACTTCACAGAATTCCTACAGTGCAGAAGGAGGCCATTCGATCCACTGAACCTGCACCGACAAGAATTCCATCCAGGTTTTATCCCTGTCACCCCACATATTTACCCTGCTAATCCCCCTGACACAAAGGAAAATTTAGCATGCCCAATCCACCTAACCTGCACAGCTTGGACTGTGGGAGGAAACCCAGTAAGAAGTCTTACAACATCAGGTTAAAGTCCAACTGGTTTATTTGGCAGCAAATGCTACCAAACAAACCCGTTGGGACTTTAACCTGGTGTTGTGAGACCTGTTACTGTGTTTACCCCAGTCCAATACCGGCATCTCCATATCATGACTACCAAGGGAACCCACGCAGACATGGGAAGGACATGCACATTCAGCGCAGACAGTGACCCGAGGCCTGAATCGAACCTGGGACCTTGTCAGCAATGTTAACTACTGTGCCACCGTGTTTGTGCAGTCTGTATCCATAGCACCTCACCTCGGGGGAATAGCAAAGCCAAGCGGAAGCTTGTTCCCAGCTCCTGTGCAGATTACGCCAGGTAGGAATCAGGAAGAGGTGCAGGAAACCTGATGGGGGAATAGCGCAAAAACTACCCTCTGCTCCAGGTCAGTTAGCTGGAATGGAAACCCTTCACATTCTGTGTGGCTTAAAGCCGGGCCCGCAAGCCAGCTGGAATTTCAATACACAGCACCATCATGCCCATGCTGCAAAACCCCTCCCACACACACACACCGATTCAACAGATATCACATCTGCACTGAAATGAGTGATGCATTTCTCAAGCAAAGTTCCCAGGAAAGTTCTACCTGGGACGAGACAATCGGAAGTTCAGTGGGAAAGGCAGCGAACTTTAGGAGCAGTTTGACAGACTCATAGCGTGAAGCTTTGTCCAGCTGCTGACTCAGTCACACTGGCTGCTCAGTCAATGCGTGCTGCTTCGTTTAAAATGGAGGATTTGTACATTTGCCTACCTTGTTTAGTTCCTCAATTCTTCTGATTAGGAAAGGGTTGCTTGATGAATTCTCAAAGTAGACGTAATCTGGAAAGGAAACAACAAACTTGTATTATCGCCAGCAGACACAAACTCCTCAATCTCTTCATCCTTTCTGTCCTTAGTGCAATGTCACAGGAATCACCTGACAAAGAGCAGGCTATCACAGCTCAGAACAAACACATGCTGGCGTCAGGCAGCGAGAGGAAGGACAGTACGAAAAGCTTCAGCGTAGCACTTACACTGACAGTCTCAGATGGCTCCCACCATCATGAGCAGCTTTTCATCCTCATTTTACACAGTTCAGACTCTGGAGCATCAATTAAGCTAAAACCTATAATTCTTTTCCAGCCTGCTCCACCATTCATTTTGATCATGGCTGACCATCAAATTCAATATCCTGATTCCACCTCCTTCCTACTCTGATCCCTTTAGCCCCAGGAGCTATATCTATTTTCTACTTGAAATCACACAGCATTTTGGTCTCAGCTTCTTTCTGTGGTAGTGAATTCCAGACATTCACCACTCTCTGGGTGAAGAAGTTTCTCCCCAACTCAGTCCAAAAAGGTTTATCCCTTATCCCCAAACTATGAGCTCTAGTTTTGGACTCCCCCACCATTGGGGGCATTCTTTCCGAAACTACTCTGTCTAACCCCTGTTAGAATTTTCTAAGAGACAGCTTATATATTTCACAGCTCAAAAGGACACAGGTTTCACATAGATATGGTTACCTCGCAGATACGCAGAGGTAAGAGAGTCATGAAACTGACCCTCACACCAAAGGGATGAATTATTAGGGACAACTGGGATTCTTGGGGAGAGGGTGCACAAGAGAGTTCGGCTCCTGTAGAGATAGTAAATGCTACCTCGAGCAAGGAGGCATCAGCTGGCAGGGCTGAAGTCAGAGCAACTCATTCACAGGGTGAGCAAGTACAGGATAGAAGGCAAAACGTATGTATGACCCATGGTGAAGATATGTCTTTGATGAATGAAACAGGACAGGATGACTCACCTCCAACATCTCTGCCTTCCCAATGAATACTTGCCCTGAACTTGGACTAATAATCTCCCAAAAGGTCACAGATACGTCAACAAACAGTCTGGCCCTACCCACTGACTGCGCTACTGTACCTCCCTGGGAGCCACTGCAAACAGGACACAACTTTGACACAATGTCATCAAGATTCAATGCCAGCACCTTCCAACCCAAGACCTCTTACCTTTGGTAGGAGGAATGGTAGGAAGGACTATTACTTACGTGGCGAAAAGCTGCAGCAGGCGACGGTGCAGAGGGACCTCGGGGTCCTTGTGCATGAGTCGCAAAAACCCAGCCTGCAGGTGCAGCAGGTGGTCAGGAAGGCGAATGGGATGCTGGCCTTCATAGCGAGGGGGATTGAATATAAAAGTAGGGAGGTCTTGCTGTGGCTGTATAGGGCATTGGTGAGGCCGCAGCTGGAGTACTGTGTGCAGTTTTGGGCGCCGCACCTGCGCAAGGATATTTTGGCCCTGGAGGGAGTGCAGAGGAGGTTTACTAGGCTGATACCAGAGTTGAGAGGATTGAGGAGAGGCTGAATAAACTAGGCTTGTACTCATTAGAGTTTAGAAGAATGAGGGGAGATCTCATTGAGACGTATAAGATGATGAATGGGATGGATAGGATAGAGGTGGAGAGACTCTTCCCGCTCAGAAAGGACAGTAGGACTAGGGGGCACAGCCTCAAGATAAAGGGGGGGCGGTTTAGAACGGAGTTGAGGAGGAGTTTAGAACGGAGTTGAGGAGGAACTTCTTCACTCAAAGGGTGGTGAATCTCTGGAATTCTCTGCCCGTTGAAGTGGTGGAGGCTGCCTCGCTAAATATTTTTAAGAAGCGGGTTGATGGGTTTTTGATAAGAGAAGGGATTAAGGGTTATGGGGAGAGGGCGGGAAGGTGGAACTGAGCCACGACAGATCAGCCATGATCTTATTGAATGGCGGGGCAGGCTCGAAGGGCTAGATGGCCTACTCCTGCTCCTATTTCTTATGTTCTTATGTTTATGTTACCACCTAGAAGTCATGGCAGCAACACATGAGAACACCATCACAGCAACTTCCCCTGCAAAGCACACACCATTCCGATTTGGAACTATATCGCTGTTCCTTCAGTGTCACAGTGGGTATACCACATGGAGCAGCTGGAAAAGGTGACTCACCACTGCCTTCTCAAGAGGCAATGAGGGGATGAGCAATGATTTCTGGTCTAGCCAGCGATACCCACATTCTATTAAAGGATTAAGAAATCTACATCTCAAATTTAACACACTGTTCAGCCCATAATGCAGAGAGGGAGAAGAAAGAGGAGGAGAAGAGAGATGGTGTTGAATATCTGATAATTAGGATCAAGCTCCTTCGAGGCCAGGTACAAGGTAAAGCTCCTACACTGCTCCAGTTCAGCTTTGGTAATGTAGTGGTTATATTCATACAATCCCCACAGTGCAGCAGGAGGCCATCCAGCCCATCGAGCCTGCACCGACAACAATCCCACCGAGGTTCAATCCTTGTAACCCCAGACCTGTTTTCGTAACCCCCAAGTATTCACCCCACTAATCCCCATAACCTACACATCTTGGGACAACTAAGGGGCAATTCAGCAAGGCCAACCCACCTAACCCACATGTCTTTGGAGTGTGGGAGGAAACCCAAGCAGCTGGAACTAGACTGGAAAATGTGACTTCAAATGTGCAACAAACACCACCCACAACCCCCGTATAAACCCTTTTATTTGAAACAAAAGTCAGTTAGTGAGTTGCTTAGATTGCTGCCACAACCTAACCGGCTCAGTGATGTCCAATAGGGAAGCAGAGCTGCCTTCCTGGCCTGAATCTAATCCATCAGGCAAACCAGCCTCCCATCCACTGACTCTGTCTACACTTCTCGCTGCCTTGGAAAAGTAGCCACCATAATCAAGCACCCTGGACATTTTCTCTCCCACCTTCTTCCGTCGGGACAAGGATACAAAAGTCTGATGTCGCGTACCACCGACTCAAGAACAGTTTCTTCCCTGCTGCTATCAGATCTTTTGAATGAATTTACCTTACATTAAGTTGATCTTTCTCTACACCCTAGCTATGACTGTAACACTGCATTCTGCACTCTCTCCGTTCCTTCTCTATGAATGTATGCTTTGTCGTATAGTGCGCAAGAAACAATTCTTTTCACTGTATACTAATATATGAAACAATAATCAAATCAAATCAAATGATTCTGGCATGTATTGTACATGACTCCAGTCCCACACCAACACAGCTGACTTTTTAAACTGCCCTGTGAAGTGGCTTACCGAGCCAGTCAGGGATGGGCTATATATATATACATATATATATATATATATATATACACATATATATACATATATATATATATACATATATATACATATATATATATATATATACACACACATATATATATATATATATATATACACATATATATATATACATATATATATATATATACATATTTATATATACATATATATATATACATATATATATATATATACATATATATATATATATACGTATATATATATATATATACATATATATATACATATATATTATATATATATACATATATATATATATATACAGGCCTTGCCAGTGATACAACAGCACAAAAGGTAGAGAGAAAACACCTCCCTACTGTGCCACTGAGATAGTTCTACGTTCCCGGAAAACAGTTCAAGCACAAGTCCTAATGTCAAATACAGGAGATTGACTCTTTCACATTCATTTGCCCAATGAGTTGCGTTCTCATTGTGTGAGACGCTGCACTGGGACACAATAATAACAGCAAACACATCCAGAATGTCACAGCTTGCAATGAAAAGTACACTGTGATGAATTAGATTCACCCCTCTCAAACAGGGTCGAGGGCACTGAGGGGATGGTGGGTGTCGTCTATAGGCCCCCCCATAATGATCTGGAGGTGGGGGCGGGGCTGTTAATGCACAAATAAGTGCGGCGTGCAGGAACGGGACGGCCGTGGTTATGGGGGATTTCAATCTGCATATTGATTGGTCGACCCATGTTGGACGCGGTGGGCTCGAGGAGGAGTTCTTGGAATGCTGCCGAGATAGTTTTCCTCGAACAGTGTGTGTTGGAGCCGACGAGGGAGTGAGTTATCTTGGATCTGGTGCTATATAATGAGGCAGGTAGAATTAGGGATCTTGCAGTGAAGGATCCTCTTGGGGAGAGTGATCATTGTATGGTGGAGTTTCTGGTGCAGATGGAGGAGGAGAAAGTGGGTTCCCGGACACGCGTCCTTGTTTGAATAGAGGGGAGTACGGTAGGATGAGAGAAGAATTGGCGAATGTGGACGGGGGGGAGCGCGTTGGAAGGTAGGTCTGCTGAGGAGCAGTGGAGGATCTTTAAGGAGATCTTTCTTGGTGCTCAGCGGAAATTTATTCCGATGGTCAAAAAGGACCATAGGAGGAGAGGTAATAAGCCGTGGATAACGAGGAGGTGAGGAAAGTGTTAATTAAAAGCGGAGGCTTTTAGAGTAGCTAAGAGTAGTGGGCGAGAGAGGATTCGGAGAGGTTTAAATGTCAACAAAGATTGACAAAGAAGTTGATAAAGGAGAGTAGGAGAAACTATGAAGCTGGGCTAGCGCTTAATATAAAAAAGATAGCAAGAGTTTTTATAAATATATAAAAAGGAAGAGGCTGGCTAGGGTGAACGTTGGTCCTTTAGAGGATGAGAAGGGGGACTTAGTGGTAGGGGATGGGGATATGGCGGAGGTCTTGAATAACTTTTTTGTTTCTGTCTTCACGGAGGAGGACGTGAATAATTTGCCGGGTGTTAGAGATGGAAAGGTGGTAGGACTGGAGGGGTCTTAATGACATTACTGTTACTAGAGAGGCGGTGCTCGACAGACTGGAGGGGCTGATTGTGGGACAAGTCCCCAGGGACCGGATGGAATGCATCCGAGGGTTCTGAAAGAAATGGCGGAGGTTATAGTGGATGCCTTGGTGGTTATTTTCCAGACGTCGCTGGATTCCGGGGAAGTGCTGAAGATTGGAAAACGGCTAATGTTACGCCGTTGTTTAAGAGGGTGCCAGGCAAAAGGCGGGAAATTATAGGCCTGTTAGTTAACGTCTGTTGTAGGTAAAATGTTAGAATCCGTCATCAAGGAGGAAATAGCAAGGCATCTTATGGGGAACTGCTTGATAGAGCAGACGCAGCACGGTTTCCTTAAAGGGAAGTCGTGTCTGACAAATTTACTGGATTCTATGAGGATGTGTCTAGGGCAGTGGATAGAGGAGAGCCAGTGGATGTGGTCTTTCTGGATTTTCAGAAGGCGTTTGACAAGGTACCTCACAAGAGGTTATTACAGAAGGGTCGGGGGCATGGAGTTGGGGGTAGGGGTGTTAGCGTGGATAGAGGACTGGTTGTCAAATAGGAGGCAGAGAGTGGGGGTCAATGGGTGCTATTCGGGATTGGGGGATGGTGACTAGTGGAGTGCCCCAGGGGTCGGTGCTGGGGCCTCAGCTATTTACCATTTATATAGATGATCTGGAGGAGGGAACCGAGTGTAGGGTGTCGAAATTTGCTGATGACACCAAAATTGGTGGAAACGCAAACTGTGCAGAGGGTGTGGAGAGTCTGCAGAAAGGATCTAGATAGGCTGGGCAAATGGGCCAGGAAATGGCAAATGGAATTTAATGTTGGCAAGTGTGAGGTGGTCCACTTTGGTAGGAATAATGGTAGGAAGGATTATTACTTACGTGGAGAAAAACTGCAGCAGGCGACGGTGCAGAGGGACCTCGGGGACCTTGTGCATGAGTCGCAAAAACCCAGCTTGCAGGTTGCAGCAGGTGGTCAGGAAGGCGAATGGGATGCTGGCCTTCATAGCGAAGGGGATTGAATATAAAAGTAGGGAGGTCTTGCTGGAGCTGTATAGGGCATTGTGTGAGGCCGCAGCTGGGAGTGCTGTGTGCAAGTTTTGGGCGCCGTACTTATGCAAGGATATTTTGGCCCTGGAGGGAGTGCAGAGGAGGTTTACTCGGCTGATGCCGGAGTTGAGGGGATTGAGCTATGAGGAGAGGCTGAATAGATTAGGCTTGTACTCGTAGAGTTTAGAAGAATGAGGGGAGATCTCATTGAGACGTATAAGATGATGAATGGGATGGATAGGATAGAGGTGGGAGAGACTCTTCCCTCTCAGAAAGGATAGTAGGGAACTAGGGGGGCACAGCCTCAAGATAAAGGGGGGGTCGGTTTAGAACGGAGTTGAGGAGGAACTTCTTCACTCAAAGGGTGGTGAATCTCTGGAATTCTCTGCCCGTTGAAGTGAGTGGAGGCTGCCTCGCTAAATATTTTTAAGAAGCAGGTTGATGGGTTTTTGAATGAGAGAGGGGATTAAGGGTTATGGGGAGAAAGCGGGAATGTGGAACTGAGCCACGACAGATCAGCCATGATCTTACTGAATGGCGGGGCAGGCTCGAAGGGCTAGTTGGCCTACTCCTGCTCCTATTTCTTATGTTCTTATGTTCTTATGCACCAGTGGTTATCCAGCACCTCGCAACAATGTGTACTTAACATCATAACACACCCCAAGATACCCAAACTGGAGTGAAAACATTTTAGACACAGTGCCACACTCCATGGTATCGGGATAGATTACCAAAACTTCAGTCAAAGAGGCAGGTTTTTAAGTAGTGACTTGGGGGAGGGCAAGTCAGAGAGGGAGAGAGGTTCAAGGAGGAAAATTCCAGTGGCAACAGCCCAGGCCATCAACGCCTCTACTTTCGCAGGAAGCTAAGGACATTTGACATGGCTACAACCACTCACATCAACTTTACAGATGCCACCATAGAAAGCATTCTTTCCGGATGTATCACAGCTTGGTATGGCTCCCTGCTCTGACCAAGATCGCAAAGGGCTGTGAATATAGCCCCAGCCCATCACACAAACCAGCCCTCCCATCCATTGACTGTCTACACTTCCCGCTGCCTCGGGAAAAGCAGCCAACATAACCAAGGACCCCCACGCAGCCTGGACATTCTCTCTGCCACTTTCTGCCGTTGGGAAAAAGATACAAAAGGTCTGAGGTCACGTACCAACCGACTCAAGAACAGCTTCTACCCTGCTGCCATCAGACTTTGAATGGACCTGCCAGATATTAAGTTGATCTTACTTTACACCCTAGTTTTGGCAGTAACACTGCATTCTGCACCCTCTCCTTTCCCTCTACCTATGTAACTCTATGAACGGTATGTTTTGACGGTATTGCGCAAAGAAACAATACTTTTCACTGTACCCCAATACATGTGACAATAATATATCAAATCAAAACAGGCAGAAATCATGGTCACCAGGAGATTAAAAACCTGGATTCACAAAATGCCAGGATTTGGAAACATAGCAAGCTTAGGAGGTTGAAAGGTTGGCCCCACCTAACTTTAACGCATGCTGCATCAACACAGCAGAGCTGAACCATCATTTAGCCCCAGTATCATACAGGGAACCTGCACCCAGTATCATAGTGACCCTGTGCCCAGTATCACACAGGGACGTTGTGCCCAGTATCATAGTGACCCTGTGCCCAGTATCATAGTGATCCTGTGCCCCAGTATCATACAGGGAACCTGCGCCCAGTATCATACAGTGAACCTGCGCCCAGTATCATAGTGACCCTGTGCCCAGTGTCACACAGGGACCCTGTGCCCAGTGTCACACAGGGACCCTGTGCCCAGTACCACACAGGGACCCTGTGCCCAGTATCACACAGGGACCCTGTTCCCAGTGTCACACAGGGACGCCCTGTTCCCAGTGTCACACAGGGACCCCTGTGCCCAGTGTCACACAGGGACCCCTGTGCCCAGTGTCATACAGGGACCCTGTGCCCAATGTCACACAGGGACCCTGTGCCCAGTGTCACACAGTGACCCTGTGCCCAGTGTCACACAGGGACCCTGTGCCCAGTATCACACAGTGATCCTGTACCCTGTATCATTGTGACCCTGTGCCCAGTGTCATACAGGGACCCTGTGCCCAGTGTCATACAGGGACCCTGTGCCCAGTGTCATATAGGGACCCTGTGCCCAGTGTCATACAGGGACCCTGTTCCCAGTGTCATACAGGGACCCTGTGCCCAGTGTCATACAGGGACCCCTGTGCCCAGTGTCATACAGGGACCCTGTGCCCAGTTTCATACAGGGACCCCTGTGCCCAGTGTCAATACAGGGACCCTGTGCCCAGTGTCATACAGGGACACTGTGCCCAGTGTCATACAGGGGACCCCTGTGCCCAGTGTCATACAGGGGACCCTGTGCCCAGTGTCATACAGGGACCCTGTGCCCAGTGTCATACAGGGACCCTGTGCCAGTGTCATACAGGGGACCCTCTGCCCAGTGTCATACAGGGGACCCTGTGCCCAGTGTCATACAGGGACCCTGTGCCCCAGTGTCATACAGGGACCCTGTGCCCAGTTTCATACAGGGACCCTGTGCCCAGTTTCATACAGGGACCCTGTGCCCCAGTGTCATACAGGGACCCTGTGCCCAGTGTCATACAGGGACCCTGTGCCCAGTGTCATACAGGGACCCTGTGCCCAGTGTCATACAGGGACCCTGTGCCCAGTGTCATACAGGGACCCTGTGCCCAGTGTCATACAGGGACCCTGTGCCCAGTGTCATACAGGGACCCTGTGCCCAGTGTCATACAGGGACCCTGTGCCCAGTGTCATACAGGGGACCCTGTGGCCAGTACCACACAGGGATCCTGTGCCCTGCATCATAGAGTGACACTCTGCCAATCATGGCAGTGAGGGGGAGACATATCACAGAGGGCACTGGGAAAAGTGATGTGGGAACGTTGACTGGAGGCTGCCAAAACACTTCCAAACTTTCAAACGTCACATTTTCAAACTCCCTTTTCCCTCATGATAATTTTTTGTTACAAATTGCACACTGCACCTCCCTTTGCTGGCTTCTGAACAAACACGTATTTACAACAGTGAGGATGGAGAGTTTGTCAGTTCAGAAACAAGAATGCTGCATGGAGAATGGGATGGCGCACAGAACTGGTTTACACACGGGGAACCCAAGTCCACACTCTGAGCCAGAGCGACAGGGTGAGTCATGCTGCCTCTGCACGCTGCCAGGAACCTTCTCCAAGTGAGGTTAGGCACTCAACCCAGTTCTCAACCCTGGCAGACTGCAAACACAAAACACTCTTCACAGGGGGAGATTGAGAGTCTACTACAACTTAGAATCCCTAAGAGGCCATTCAACCCATCGTGTCTGCACCAACTCTCTGACTGAACCCTGCCCTAACCCCCATAGCCCCACACATTTACCGTGGCTAATAAGTCTTTGGACACTAAGGGGCAACACAGCATGGCCAATCACTTCACCTGATACATCTTTGGGACTGTGGGAGTAAACTGGAGCACTTGGAGGAAACCCACACAGGCACGGGGAGAATGTGCAAACCCCAGATAGACAGTCATCCAAGGTGGGAATTGAACCTGGGCCCTGGCACTGTGAGGCAGCAGCACTAACCACTGTGCCACCCAGCACTTTTTAACATAATGAAATGTGTCACAGCAGCGTGATCCAACAAAACCGTCACTCCACAGAAGCAAAAACTTGCTCAGGGGTAGGTTTTAATAGAACAAAGAACAAAGAACAACCAGCACAGGAAACAGGCCCTTCGGCCCAACCAAGCCCGCGCCGCCGCATCACCCTACACCTATTCTACCCTGCGTGTCTATGAATAGAACCCCTGACTTAGCCAGATTCAGGGGAGAATAGTGTCAATTTGGTAAAACCAATCAGCCTAAGAGCACATCTTTGGGGTGTGGGAGGAAACCGGAGCGCCCGGAGGGAAACCCACGCATCCACAGGGAGAATGCCCAAACTCCCACAGACACAGGCCCGAATCCATGTATCTGCACAGCTAGCAGTGCTAGTCACTGAGCTGTTGCGGCGCCCTTCTACTGGTCCAGGATCAAGCACACACACTGACACGAAGTACTAGGCCACTCCCGGAACCTCCAAGAGTAGCCCACGCCACGACCCACTGTGTGCATGCCCCTCGTTTGACAACGAGGTGGACCTCCACCTGCGGAATAAAAGACAAAAACGTTAATCACAAGCCTGCCTTTCCGGTGTCTCCCGAGGGTTCTAACCCTTTTTTAATAACCCCTACCATAACCCTCCATCCTCGTTTTACTCATGTGCCTATCTAACTGAACCTTAAACGAGTCCAACGTTCCCTCCTCCACCACCCTACTCGGTAGCGCGTTCCATACCCCCACAACTCTCTGCGTAAAGAACCTTCCTCTCATATCCAAATTATATCTCTCCCCCCTCACCCTTAAATCATGTCCTCTTGTATTTGTAACCAATCTAGGGAGCAGTCTCTCCCTAGATATGGGGCAGCATAGAAGCAGGAAAAGAGAAGGGCAATCGCAGAGAGGTTTAGGGTTGGAATTCCAAAATTTGAGGTCAAGGCAACTGAAAGAGCATAAATAGTGGAACGTAGTAACAGGCCAAAAAATTGGAGCAGGAGAAAAATCTGGAGAGGGGGCTTACAGATAAGGTGATCAAAATCGAACAGTGCACCCATTATCATGGGCTTGGGCAAGACCTTGAGTCTTCCCTGCAGGATGCATCAATCTAAGGCAGGGTCTGTATGTGTTTATGCTACGCCTGGCCTCAAACCGGCAACTAAAGTTTATTTATTCCTGTCACAAGTAACTTACATTAACACTGCAATGAAGTTACTGTGAAAATCCCCTAGTTGCCACACTCTGGCGCCTGTTCGGGTACACTGAGGGAGAATTTAGCACGGCCAATGCACCCTGATCAGCGCGTCTTTCGAACTGTGGGACAAAATCGGAGCACCCGGAGGAAACCCAAGCAGACATGGGGAGAACATGCAGTCGCTGCACAGACAGCGACCCAAGCCAGGAATCGAACCAGGGTCCCTGGCGTTCTGAGGCAACTAGTTTTTAAAAAATCAAACCGTATGTCTACAAAATGCGGATGCACACAAGAACCACGAGGTTATTTAATCCTGAGGCTCATGTGGCCTAACATAAACCACTAATCCTGATGAGTGCTTCAAAGCTACCTGAAACCCAACCACAGATTCTCCAATATCCTCACAACACTCAGAATGTTACAGATAGGAAGTGTGTCAGGGAACACACTCAACAGTGTGACCCAACACTATGGCCAGGACTCTGCCACCGCACCCGCCATGGAATCAGCACGGGCGAGGGTCCGACAACGGAAATCGCCATTGGCCTCAGGCGGGAATTTCCGGTCTCACCCGAGTGAGGCTGTAAAATCCATCCCAGGTCTGCAAAAGCCTAACCAGGTTTAGCAAGTTTGGGGTTCAGACACAGAGAGGACATATCACCTTTTCTCCTCGCTTTGCCTCTTTTCATTCGGCTCATGTCTAACCCTTTTTGCACCCCCACCCCCTGCGATGCTTTGCCTTGCCTGTATATTGTGGTTTGTCATCTTCTTACCCTTTGAGCCTTTTCCTTTTTTCATTATTAGTAATGTAGTTTTTCTGGTGTGTGTGTGTTTGGGGGGGGGGGGGGGGGGGGGGGGGGGGAGGGGAGGAGGAGGAGGAGGAGGAGGAGGAGGAGGAGGAGGAGGAGGAGAGAGGGAGGAGGAGGAGGAGTTGGTAGGGACCCCTGGAGGAAGAAGGTAATGGGTGTATGTATTTTATATGGTTGATGAGATTGTGTGTGTTAGAGGGAGGGGGCTGATAGATTTGTGGGGGGGTGGGGGGGGGGTTGTGTTTCTGGGGGTTGGGGTGGATGTTCAAGGTGGCGTGCGTGCGTTGGAGGATTTTTTGGGTTACCTGGCTGGGAAGCTTTTGTGCGTCAGTTGCTGAGTATGTCTCCGGATTGGGGTAGGGGCTTTTCTGGGGGTACAGTAGACAGGTGTCTGGTCAAGTGGTGGTTGGGTCGGGAGTGGGGGTTCCCCTGACAGAGGTGTTGATGGGTAGTGGGTTGAAAGCTAATGGGATGGAATGACGTTTTGTTTGTGGGTATTTTGTGTTGTGGTGGGCAGGTTTGGGGAGATATGGATCAGGTCATATGTTTCGGGCCAGTGTGGGGGGCATTCGTTGGCGGAGCACAGGCATGCAGGAACACATTTGTTTAGCAGGGAGATTTATAGGTTTGGCAATGAGACAAGAACCTTTGTTCTCTGACAAATTATTTATTAGTGTCCTTATTTATTAGAACATAAGAACATAAGAAATAGGAGCAGGAGTAGGCCATCTGGCCCTTCGAGCCTGCCCCGCCATTCAATAAGATCATGGCTGATCTGTCGTGACTCAGCTCCACCTTCCCGCCCTCTCCCCATAACCCTTAATCCCTTCTCTTATCAAAAACCCATCAACCCGTTTCTTAAAAATATTTAGCGAGGCAGCCTCCACCACTTCAACGGGCAGAGAATTCCAGAGATTCACCACCCTTTGAGTGAAGAAGTTCCTCCTCAACTCTGTTCTAAACCGCCCCCCCCCTTTATCTTGAGGCTGTGCCCCCTAGTCCTACTGTCTTTTTTGAGCGGGAACAGTCTCTCCACCTCTATCCTATCCATCCCATTCATCATCTTATACGTCTCAATGAGATCTCCCCTCATTCTTCTAAACTCTAACGAGTACAAGCCTAGTTTATTCAGCCTCTCCTCATAGCTCAATCCCCTCAACTCCGTATCAGCCGAGTAAACCTCCTCTGCACTCCCTCCAGGCCCAAAACATCCTTGCGCAGGTGCGGCGCCCAAAACTGCACACAGTACTCCAGCTGCGGCCTCACCAATGCCCTATACAGCTGCAGCAAGACCTCCCTACTTTTATATTCAATCCCCTTCGCTATGAAGGCCAGCATCCCATTCGCCTTCCTGACCACCTGCTGCACCTGCAAGCTGGGTTTTTGCGACTCATGCACAAGGACTCCGAGGTCCCTCTGCACCGTCGCCTGCTGCAGTTTTTCGCCCCGTAAGTAATAGTCCTTCCTACCATTCCTCCTACCAAAGTGGACCACCTCACACTTGCCAACATTAAATTCCATTTGCCATTTCCTGGCCCATTCGCCCAGCCTATCTAGATCCTTCTGCAGACTCTCCACACCCTCCGCACAATTTGCCTTTCCCCCAATCTTGGTGTCATCAGCAAATTTCGACACCCTGCACTCGGTTCCCTCCTCCAGATCATCTATATAAATGGTAAATAGCTGAGGCCCCAGCACCGACCCCTGGGGCACCCCACTAGGCTGGAAGGAAACACAGAAATCGGGATAGGGACAGGGTGGGATTGTTGTCAGTGCGGGCTTGATGGGCCAAATGGCTTCCTTCTGCACTGGAGGGATTCTAAGTAAGTCTTGTCAGAGTCCCCTTTGTTCCAGATACCCAGAGAGCGTCATAGTGGGGTGGTAATTAATAATCTCGAAGCTTGAAAAGTCCCATCGCGTTAGCTGGGAGCGGAAGGTGATTTCACTTGCACTAGTTTCAGTAGTGAAATGACTAGATCGTCATCAAAACCTATCTAGTTCGTCAATTCCCAGAGAGAGATCTGCCATCCTTACCCAGTCTGGCCTACATGTTACTATACAACCACAGCAATGTGGTTGACTTTTATCTGACACAGCAGAGTGCTTTGCTGGGTCATTTCAAACAGCTTTAGAAAAACTGAAAAGGAATAAAACTGCATGCACCACCTCGCAATGACTCAGGCATCAGATATGACAACGGTACACCCAGCCCTGTCAACTTACTGTCCTCGATCTGGGGACTTGGCAGAGCTATCCCACACACTCATCAAACAACACCTTCGAGCCAGTATCCCAGTTCTCCATCACCATCTCTGGGCATATCCTGCCCATTGACGCAGACACCTTAGATGGCACTGTGGGAGCCTTGGGACTCCTCAGCGTAGGTTCTGGACCCAATGGTGTCTTGGGGAATCAAATCAAACCTGGGTAAGGAGACCTCACACTGATACACCATTCTTCTTCAGCTACTGAATCACTACTTCTCCCACGTTAAATACCAATTGGACAAAGTACTGACAGCGGTCAGGGCACAGGAAATACCTTGGGTATGGGGGCTTCAATACCCACCACCAAGAGTGGCTCGGTAACACCATTACTGACTAACCAGGCCAAGTCCTGAAGAACCTCCGTTTGAGGCAGATGGTGGGGGAAGCAAGAGGGAACAAGCCCACTCAATCGTGTTCTCACAAAGTCACTTTTTGAGATGATCTGCCCACGTCTGTATCAGTAAGACTGACTGCTACACAATCCCTGAGGAGATGAGGTTCTGTCTTCACAACAATCCAGAATCAAAGCAGCTTTAGAAGACTATAACTGGCACATCTACTCTCTCTGCAGTCACATCTGGACGGCACAGTGATTATCGCTGCTAACTCAGGGCACCAGGGACCCGGGTTTAATTCCGGCCTTGGGTCACTATCTGTGGGGAGTCTGCGCGTTCTCCCAGCGTCTGTGTGGGTTTCCTCCAAGTGCTCTGGTTTCCTCCAACAGTCCAAAAATGTGTACGTTAGGTGGATTGGCCACGCTAAATTGCTCCTTAGTTGCATAAGTTAACTGGATTAACCATGGTAAATGCAATGGGGTTATGGGGATAGGGTGGGCGGGGGTTGGGTAAGATGCTCTTCTGAAGAGTCAGTGCAGATTCAATGGGCCAAATGGCCTCCTCCTGCACTGTCAGGATTCTATGGTTCCATGATGCAGATTAATGACATTTATTAATGTCTTGCAAAAAACAAAAGTTCATTGAATTTTAGAAAGAAAAGCAGCTCCAGGTGCTTCAGTTGACTTTTCCTCCAACATAGAGTCAGAAGTGAGGATATTCCCTGCTGATTGTCATGTTTTATCACAGTCACAATATCCCAGGTAATGAGGCAGTCTACACATGCATGCACGATTTTAAATTGAGGGGGGGTAGTTATAGGACAGATGTCAGGGGTAGGTTCTTTACCCAGAGGGTGGTGAGGGACTGGAATGCCCTGCCAGCTGCAGTTGTAAATGCACCTAGTTTGGGGGCGTTTAAAAGATCTGTGGATAGGTTTATGGATGAAAAGGGATTGGTTTAGGCTAGTGGGTCATTGTTTTGTAACTGGTCGGCGCAACATCGTGGGCCGAAGGGCCTGTTCTGCGCTGTAATGTTCTATGTTCTATGTTCTATAAGCCCTAGACATCATTCAGTAGCACTAACAGCAAGGAGGCACTATGCTTAGCATAGAAACATAAAAGATAGGGGCAGGGAAGGCCATTTGGCCTTCGGGCCTGCTCCTCCATTCATTACAATCATGGCTGATCATCCAACTCAATAGCCCAATCCTGCTTTTTCCCCATAACCTTTGATCCCATTCGCCCCAAGTGCTATATCCAGCTGCCTCTTGAATACATTCAATGTTTTGGCATCAACTACTTCCTGTGGGAATGAATTCCACAGGCTCACCACTCTCTGGGTGAAGAAATGTCTCCTCACCTCCGTCCTAAATGGTCTACCCTGAATCCTCAGACTATGACCCTTGGTTCTGGACTCCCCCACCATCGGGAACATCCTCCCTGCATTTACCCTGTCTAGTCCTGTTAGAATTTTACAAAGTCTCTATGAGATGCCCCCCTCATTTGTCTGAACTCCAGCAAAAACAATCTTAACCTAGTCAATCTCTCCTCATACATCAGTCTGGCCATGCCCGGAATCGGCCTGGTAAACCTTCACTCTACTCCCTCAAGAGCAAGAACATCCTTCCTCAGGAAAGGAGACCAGAACTGCACACAATACTCTTGGTGTGGTCTCACCAAGGCCCTGTATAATTGCAACAACACACTCCAGCTCCTGTATTCAAAACCTCTCGCAATGAAGGCCAACATACCATTTGCCTTCTTTACTGCCTGCTGCACCTCCATGCTTACCTTCAGTAACTGGTGCACAAGGACACCCAGGTCCCTCTGCACACTCCCCTCTCCCAATTTACAGCCATTCAGGTAGTAATCTGACTTCTTGTTTTTATTTCCAAAGTGACATTTGTCCAAATTATACTGCATCTGCCTTTGATTTGCCCACTCACCCAACAGTCCAGATGATGCTGGAAGATCTCTGCATCCCTGTCACAATTCACCCTAACACCCAAGTTGGTATCAACTACAAACTTTGAGATGTTACATTCCCCTCTGTTTCTCCAAGTGCAGCTCCAACAACACACAAGGAGCTTGACACCATCTCACAAAATCAGCCTGCATGTTTGGCATCCCATCCGACACCAGTACACAGTAAGGGCAGTTGATAAGATGAAGTGTAGCAACTGACTGAGGTCCCTCCTAGAGAACCTTTCAAACTGCAACCTCAGAAGGACAACGACAGCAGGGGACATATTTGGATGTTACACCAACATCCGCAAGCTCCCCTCCAAATCATACACCCTGGAATTCCGTCCCTAACAGCACTGTGGGTGTACCTACATCACACGGACTGCAGCAGTTCCAGAAGGTGGTTCATCGCCACCCAATTAGGGATGGCCAGTAAGTGCTGACCTTGCCTTCACCCCACAAACAATTTGAACCATAAAATCGAGATCATTCTAAGAGGAGAAAAAATGCCTGTTTGCACAGTCATTGCGTTCAGTAACTATCCCTCCCAAACATACTGTCAGCACAGTCAGAGTGAACCAAACTATGTCCTTCTGTGCTGAGGGATACAATGAATGGTCCACAGATCATCAGCATGACCCAGTCTAAATCCCTCAACACCACCTGCCCAGACAAGCTACGCATGCACCTGGAGTTGTACTGTTTCACAACTCAAAACTTCACATTCATGACTAGCATCGCTGTAACGTTCAGCAAGCAGCACCTCATGGTGAGAAGGTTGTGAATTCCAAGCCTGTTTTAGTTTAGACTGGGCTGAAGGAGCTGCTGCTGTGTCACAGATCAGATGTTAAATTGAGGTCCTCTAAGTTAGACACAAAAGCTCCCTGAGTGAATGGGAACAAGGGATCTGACAATCCACTCACCACTGGATTCTGTCAAGTTAGTTCTGCACCAACAAACAGCAAACAAAGAAGAAAGAAAATTACAGCACAGGAACAGGCCCTTCGGCCCTCTAAGCCTGCACCGTCTGAACTAAAACACCCTACCCTTCCGGGGACCATATCCCTCTATTCCCAAACTATTTATGTATTTATCCAGACACCCCTTAAAGATCACTATCATATCCACTTCCACTACCTCCCCTGGCAGCGAGTTCCTGGCGCCCACACACTGCAAAAATGAAAGGTTTTGAGGTGTTCAGATCACCAACCACCATGCTGATGCTATAGTTCAGAAAGCCCACCAACGCCGCCACTTTCTCAAGAGGCTAAGGAAATTTGGCTTGTCCAATACGGCTCTTACCAATATTTACAAATGCACCATAGAAAGCATTCTTTCTGGGATGTATCACAGCTCGGTATGGGCTCCTGCTCTGACCAAGACTGCAAGAAACTACAAAGGGTTGTGAATGTAGCCCAGTCCATCACGCAAACCAGCCTCCCAACCATTTACACTGTCTACACTTCTCAATGCCTCGGAAAAGCAGCCAGCATAATCTAGGATCCCACACATTCCGGACATTCTTTCTTCCACCTGATGAAGGAGCAGTTCTCCGAAAGCTCGTGATTCTAAATAAACCTGTTGTACTTTAACCTGGTGTTGTGAGACTCTTACTGTGTTTACCACGGTCCAACACCAACATCTCCACCTCAATAATAAATCAAATTAAACTATCCAGTCATTTGACAAGTTGCTGTTCCTTGCTGTACCAAATTTGGTTGCTGCATTTAGTGACTCTCTTTCCAAAGTATTGCACTGACTGTAAAGAGCATTAGTTCCTGAGATGGTGAAAGGCGCTTTACAAAGGCAAGTTCTTGATGACAGTAATGATTGTAACCCCTTGCTACCCATCACTAATCCCAGTTCAGGGTAACAATTGTAGCTCATTATTGCCTCGTCCATTTTCAACACTAAGGTTATCTTGGGTTTCTCAACTACATTTTCAAATCCTTCCAGGGCCTCACTTTTCCGAGCTCTGTAATCGCCTCCAGTCCACAACCTTCTGTGACATGTGTGTTCATCTAATTCCAATCTCTTACGCATCCCCGATTTTAATTACTCCACCTTGCTGGCCTTACCTTTAGTTACCTGGGTCCCAAGCTCTGGAATATCCTTCCTCAGCCCCTCTGCCTCACTTTCCTCCTTTCACAAACCCTTCAGAATCCCTCTCTTTGAAGCCCATTCCCTAACAGTGGATCTCTCATCCAGTCAGCATTTAAGAGATGCCTCACAGAAGCGACTGGATGTAATGCTGCAGGATGTATGAACCATGCCAGATGCCTTCAACACATCTTGGAATCAATTACTGCTCTGTGGAATCCTTGCTATGGCACAGCAGCAGAAGTAAGCAGCACGCAGAGGTGCTGACCCCGGCCCCTCTGTGATTTTCCACAACACAACCCAAGTCTCATCGGCTGCAAACACTGCCCATTCAGCAAGAGTAAAATTATCCCCAACCTTGAGAAGTTAACAAAAACGATCCAGGCAAACTGTTCACTGTGGCAAAGGGTTGATAAGTCCCGGGGGATGCAGTTAAAAATAAAATCTGGACGGAGCAAATTGCAAGGGGAATTTGCTCTGGGGTGGTGGCGGTGGCGGGCGCAGGGTGGCAGTGGCGGTGGTGCGCGCGACAGTCCAGCAAGTTCCCAGGGAAGGCAGTCAGTGGAAGTCAAGGTGCAACTAACTGGATGTGGTACAGGAAAGAACAGCTTGGTATGGCTCCAGCCCCGACCAAAACTGCAAGAAACTACAAAAAGTCATGAATGTAGCCCAGTCCATCAGTCAAACCAGCCTCCCATTCATTGACTCTGTCTACACTTCAAGCTGCCTCAGCAAAGCAGCCAACATAATTAAGGGCCCCACATACCCCGGACATTCTCTCTTCCACCATCTCCCATTGGGAAAAAGATACAAAAGTCTGAGGTCACGTACCAACCAACTCAAGAACAGCTTCTTCCCTGCTTCTGTCAGACTTTTGAATGGACCTAACTTGCATAAAGTTGATCTTTCTCTACACCCTAGCTATGACTGTAACACTACATTTTACAGTCTCCTTTCCTTCTCTATGAACAGTATGCTTTGTCTGTATAGCGTGCAAGAAACAATACTTTTCACTGTATCCCAATACACGTGACAATAATAAATCTAATCAAATAGTTCCACTATGTGCCAAGTAGCAGGAGAAATATGGAAAAATCTGAGACAGAGATGGTTACTTCAGTCTGTCTGCCCATAGTTTTCTCCCCTCTGGTCAAAGGAGCAGTAGTGGTGAGGTTCACCTCTCAGCAGTGGCCAGCCTTCCTGCGGGAGATACACAAACAGGTCACAGTGAGCCCCCCCTCCATCTCCCACAGCAGCTAGCCCTCCCTGAGGAGGTGGAAACTTGTAAAAACTCCTCACACATCACAGAATGCTTGACATGAAATCTAAATGTACATTGCAAATATAACCTGTCAAAGTGGGTGTAGTGAGGCACCTCATGTTGTGAAAGTTTAAGTTTATTTATTAGTGTCACAAATAGGCTTACATTAACACTGCAATGAAGTCACTGTGAAAATCCCCTAGTCGCCACGCTACGGTGCCTGATCGGGTACACTAAGGGAGAATTTAGCATGGCCAATGCACCGAACCAGCATGTCTTTCGGACTGAGAGAGGAAACCGGAGCACCCAGAGGAAACCCACACAGACACAGGGAGAACGTGCAGACTCCACACAGACAGTGACCCAAGCCGGGAATCAAACTCAGGTCCCTGGTGCTGTGAGGCAGCAGCGCTAACCACTGTGTCAACGTGAAAGGAAGTGATCTGAAATTCACTTCTATAATGTAAAACTTTGAACTACGTAATGCACACACACAAATGTTGTGAAAAAGTTTTTCTTGGGGGGGGGGGAGGAAATTAAGCCGGCAGGTTTTCTACTTGTCACCTTGGCTGAGGCTGAACTTACAACACCTCCTCTCCTCCCACCTGACCAAGTGCCAGAGAGGCTGAAACATGATCAGTCTTCAACTTGGGAACCTTTGTACTAGTTGTCACCAGGCTGCCCTGGGAGTTATTTCTGAAACATTTAAGTAAGGGAGAAATGTCGACTGCAGTGCGATTTACACAGCACATTGTCACAACATCACAAAGACATAGATATGAGCAGTAGGCCTGGAGTCTGCAGCAGCATAAAGTGATAAAAGACTGGGCCTGCCTGCGCAGAGTGCACGCTGATTAAAATAAGTTTAATTATTAGTCACAAGTAGGCTTACATTAACACTGCAATGAAGTTACTGCGAAAATCCCCTAGTCGCCACATTTCGGCACCTGTTTGGATACACTGAGGGAGAATTTAGCACAGCCAATGCACCCTAACCAGCACATCTTTCAGACTGTGGGAGGAAACTGGAGCACCTGGAGGAAACCTGTTTTTACAACCACATTCTCAACACAAGTGAGCACGACACTTACACAGCCAACATCCAGCTGCCAAAATCCAAGCTTGTTACCATGAACCAACAGCAACTTTGGACCATTCTAATTTTCTGTCAGAATAATCGGTAGCATCAACACCAGGCTGGGGCAGCATTACCAAGACATCTGCTCCCAAGGCTAAAGCAAGATGTGGGCTAAGGAAACTCCAACCTCATGAACCAACAATCACTGTATCCTTTGACTCCTGCTTCCCACCCTATTCCTCAACCCCCTGCCTGCTCCTCATACTCCTCTTACCAATCTCCTCACCACAACCCACAATCTCACCTATCCCTCACTTCTTCCATCTCAGAAAGAGGTTTTCACTTAACTTGCCCCCCGCCCCCATACACTGATCTCTTCAATACCTCTCCCTGCACCTTTCATCTGTGAGTTTTTTGAGTGAAAATGCCACCCCAAGCTTAGAATTAGAGGTTTACAGCATGGAAACAGGCCCTTCGGCCCAACTTGTCCACGCCGTCCAGTTTTTAACCACTGAGCTAGTCCTTAATACACAATTTTGCTCCATCATCAATTCCTTCCAGTGTTGTGAAATCCAAAGCCTCCTCTTTGCTAAAGATATCGATGCTGTGGTTATCCTGGAAGGCCCATTCTGCAGGGTTGGAGGGACAGCCACTCTGGAGTCAGGTAAACGTGACAGGGCTCATTCAACTTACTACAAAGTGGCCTGGCAAGCCATTGGCATAAAAAAAAACTACTTCACAGGCCAATGAGGAATGGGCAGTAGGCATGGCCAGAATTTGGGTTTTTTTTCTTGCATTCTGGCTTTATGGACAGCCCTCTGGGGTATGATTCCTGCTGCAAAAATACGACTTGTGAAGAGGCAGGACTTCATTGGGGAAGACCTGGACTTGCGTCAACTCCCTTCACATGCAATTCCTTTCACTCCCAAAACCACTCCGTCACTCTACCACTCTCATTCACCCCTCCCCCGCCAAAAGATTTCACCTCAAGTTCACACGAATTCTGAGCCACTGAAATGGGATCGTGCTGGGAAAATGTTTGGGAAGCACTGGGCAAACGTGTTCAGTACTTACAGCATCTTCATCCTTGCTCTGTTGATCTATTTTTATAACTGATGTTATGGGTTGTGGACGTCTCTGGCTACGCCAACACTTAACATCCATCCTTACTCTCCCTTGAGAAGTGGGTGGTGACCTGTCTTCTAGCATCATTACAGTCCCCGAGGTGTAAGTGCGCCCACAGTGCTGTCAGGGAAGGAATTCCAGGGTTTTGACCCAGCGACACTGAAGGAACGGTGAGATATTTCCAAGTCAGGATGGTGTGGGCTGGAAATGTACATCAGGTGGTGGTGTTGCCAGGTATCCGCTGCCCTTGTCCTAGATGGAAGTGGTTGTGGGTTTGGAAGGTGCTGCCTGAGGAGTTTTGATGAGTTCCTGGAGTGCATTTGTAGATGGTACACACTGCTGCCACTGTGCATCGATGGTGGAGGGACTGAAGGTTTGTTGAAGGGATAGCAATCAAGCAGGCTGCTTAGTCCTGGATGGTGTGGAGCTTTGAGTGTTGTTGGAGCTGCACCGTTCCAGGCAAGTGGGGAGTATTCCATCACACACCTTGCCGGATCATCGACATGGATACCATCATCACACGTGAGAACACCATCCACCAGGTACATGGTAAATACTCTTGCAACTCGGCCAACATTGTCTACCTGATACGTTGCAAGAAAGGATGTCCCGAAGCATGGTACATTGGGGAGACCATGCAGACGCTACGACAACGGATGAATGAACATCGCTCGACAGTCACCAGGCAAGACTGTTCCCTTCCTGTTGGCGAACACTTCAGCGGTCACGGGCATTCAGCCTCTGACCTTCGGGTAAGCATTCTCCAAGGCGGCCTTCATGACACACGACAGCGCAGAGTCGCTGAACAGAGACTGATAGCCAAGTTCCGCACACATGAGGACGGTCTCAACAGGGATCTTGGGTTCATGTCGCATATCTGTAATCCCTGTGACTTGCCTGGGTTTGCAAAACCTCACTTACTGTACTGTCTGGAGACAATACACATCTCTTTAAACTGTGATCAGTGCTCCTTCCACTCACACTATCAGCCACTTTAAGACTTGAACAGCAGGTTAGGTGTAAGGATTCGCATTCTAATCAGCAATCTCTAAACTGTCTGTGCTTTATATGCTCTGAGGCCAGAACTCTCCATTCACCTGACGAAGGGGCTAACCCCGAAAGCTTGCTTGCTTGTGAGAATATTATCAAATAAATCGGTTGGACTAAAACCTGGTGTTGTCAGACTTTTTATTGTAGATGGTGGACAGGCTTTGGAGGGTCAGGGGGTGAGTTACTCACCACAGAATTCCCAGCCTCCGACCTGCTCTTATAGCCACACTACTTAAAGGGTTCATCCAGTTGAGTTTCTTGTCCATGCTAACCCCCAGGATACTGGTAGTGGGGGATTCAGCAATGCCATTGAATGTCAAGTGGCAAAGATTAAACTCTCTCTTGTTGGAGGTGGCCATTGCCTGGCACTTGTGTGACACAAACTTGCCAACAGGCAATGGCAGTCATTTACTGGCATTCCATAATGGTACTTTTCCTCGAAGTCTGCTGCTCCTCAATTCTCGAGCAAAGGGAATTGTGCAAATACAGGAACTCCAACTGGAATACGCCAAAGGATATGACAAACCCTCCAAAACCCACCAGGCTGGGCAGGAAAGCAAACAGATCTACTTCCAAACCTCTCAGGCCATCAACTCCATCCATACAAGGACGAAGGCAAGTCCAATCCAGACAGAAGAAACATCTGCTATTTTCATTTATCAAGGAAGGGAGATTCGATTAAAAAGGACATGCAACAATGCAATCTTGCACAAGGCTTCGTCCTCATAGAATCATAGAAAAAAACAACAGCACAAACAGGCCCTTCGGCCCACAAGTTGCGCCGATCTTTATCTCTACCTACTAAGCTTTCCTATAACCCTCAATCCTATTAAGTCCCATGTACTCATCCAGAAGTCTCCTAACGAATTTGCCTCCACCACCACCAACGGCAGCTGATTCCACTCACTCACCACCCTCTGAGTGACAAACTTACCCCTGACATCTCCTCTGTACCTACACCCCAGCACCCTAAACCTGTGTCCTCTCGTGGCAGCCATTTCAGCCCTGGGAAAAAGCATCCAAGAGTTCACCTGATCAATACCTCTCACCATCTTATACACCTCTATCAGGTCCCCTCTCATCCTTCATCTCTCAAAGGAGAAAAGATCGGGCTCTCTCAACCCATCCTCATAAGGCAAGCCACCCAATCCAGGTAACATCCTTGTAAATCTCCTCTGCACCCTTTCAATGGCTTCCACATCCTTCCTGTAATGAGGTGACCAGAACTGCACACAGTACTCCAAGTGGGGTCTGACCAGGGTCTTATACAGGTCCTGTTCATATTCTAGCAGACAGCAAAGATCCTACTGTTATAAACATAATCTCAGCATTTAATTTTAGTCACACCATAAACACTATTAAACACATACTCAGATCCCAAGTACAAAACGGAATTATAGTTACACACGATGCACTGGAAATATGAAATGCGAAGACTGGGTGGAACTTAGCACTGACCACAAGAAACTACACAGGTCATGAATGTAGCCCAATCCATCACGCAAACCAGCCTCCCACCCATTGACTCTGTCTACACTTCCCACTGCCTCGGCAAAGCAGCCAGCATAATTAAGGACCCACGCACCCCGGATATTCTCCCTTCCACATTCTCCTATCGGGAAAAAAGATACAAAAGCCTGAGATCATGTACCGACCGACTCAAGAACAGTTTCTTCCCTGCTGCTGTCAGACTTTTGAATGAATTTACCTCACATTAAGTTGATCTTTCTCTACACCCTAGCTGTAACAGTACATTCTGCACTCTCTCATTTCCTTCTCTATGAATGGTATACTTTGTCTATGGCACGTAAGAAATAATACTTATCACTGTATGTCAATACATGTGACAATAATAAATCAAATCAAAAAAAAAACTGCAGCTGTGAACTGCCAAGCAGTATGTCCAAAAACGCTGCCATTAAGGGAGCAAAACTAGTGACTGGAGGAAGGTTTAACATGTTGGTGAGGGAGAAAGAGCAACTTCAGTTGCTGCTGATCACCGCTGGAGTGTGTGCAGGCAAGTATGAGACAGCAACAAGAATGGCTTCAGCTGTGATGTCAGTCAGTAAATGGCCTGTCTTGAATCCAGTGGAGCTTATGTGGAAAACAGCCATTTGGATAAGTTACCCGAGGACAGGCTCTGCAGCTGGTGCTGGAGCCTTCCTGAAGGCGAGAAAACTTGGCCAAAGATGACAATATATTTATAGTGTCAGCTCAACAGAGCTTGCAACTGAGACTCCATTCAATGCTTGTGACAGGTACATCAAATAGGACTGTGTGTGTGAAAGGCATGAATACGGATCTGCCAATTACACACTGTACTGTGCAATCCACAGGCTTGGATAGCATCAAGTTACACACTCAAAACCTGAGCAATTTATACAGTTCATCCAAGTGTCACCTTCGCAGCCAAGTAGCCCAGCCAACATCACTCCCTCTGCCACCACCAAAAAAAGCAGCTTAACTGGCCATTGCCACTTGAGACTTCATTATCCACACAAGTGACCACAGTTCAAAAGGCAGTTGATTGGCTGGCAAATACTTGAAGATATTCTGCAGGGTAAGAAAGGTAAGACCCAAGTGTTACTCTCGCTATCTGACCGCCCAAGACCCGATTCCAGCCGTACAAAATTACCTAACACCTTCAACTCAAATACATCCTCCAAAGCGACTGCTCCACTATGGGAAAGCGATGACAGTGTCATAACAGCACAAAATACTGTGGATGCTGGAATCTGAAACAGAAACAGAAAATCTCAGCAGGTCTAGACAGCGTTTGTGAAGAGAGAGCAGAGCCAACATGTTGAGGGTCGTCCCGACTCAGAAACTTTGGCTCTATTCTCTCTCCGTAGATGCTATCAGACCTGCTGAGATTTTCCAGAGATGACAGTGTGCTGGTTTGGGCGCCAGTGCATCTTAATGCAAGAGTCATTCAGTGTGCAGCACTGCAGTGTGCTTGGATCTGTCCATGATGAAGGCACAATATTATTTTATTATTTACTCATTCATGAGATTTGTCAATCACGGATCTAGATAGGCTGGGCGAATGGGCCAGGAAATGGCAAATGGAATTTAATGTTGGCAAGTGTGAGGTGGTCCACTTTGGTAGGAAGAATGGTAGGAAGGACTATTACTTATGGGGCGAAAAACTGCAGCAGGCGACGGTGCAGAGGGACCTCGGGGCCCTTGTGCATGAGTCGCAAAAACCCAGCCTGCAGGTGCAGCAGGTGGTCAGGAAGGCGAATGGGATGCTGCCCTAGGGCGGCACGGTAGCACAGTGGTTAGCACTGCTGCTTCACAGCTCCAGGGTTCGATTCCCGGCTCGGGTCACTGCTTGTGTGGAGTTTGCACATTCTCCTCGTGTCTGCGTGGGTTTTCTCCGGGTGCTCCGGTTTCCTCCCACAGTCCAAAGATGTGCGGGTTAGGTTCATTGGCTATGCTAAAATTGCCCCTTAGTGTCCTGGGATGTGTAGGTTAGAGGGATTAGCAGGTAAAATGTGTAGGGATATGGGGATAGGGTCTGGGTGGGATTGTGTTCGGTGCAGACTCGATGGGCCGAAGGACCTGTTTCTGCACTGTAGGGTTCTATGTTCATAGCGAGGGGGATTGAATATAAAAGTAGGGAGGTCTTGCTGCAGCTGTATAGGGCATTGGCGAGGCCGCAGCTGGAGTACTGTGTGCAGTTTTGGGCGCCGCACCTGCTCAAAGATATTTTGGCCTTGGAGGGAGTGCAGAGGAGGTTTACTAGGCTGATGCCGGAGTTGAGGGGGTTGAGCTATGAGGAGAGGCTGAATAAACTAGGCTTGTACTCGTTGGAGTTTAGAAGAATGAGGGGAGATCTCATTGAGACGTATAAGATGATGAATGGGATGGATAGGATAGAGGTGGAAAGACTCTTCCCGCTCAAAAAAGACAGTAGGACTAGGGGCACAGCCTCAAGATAAAAGGGGGGGCGGTTTAGAACGGAGTTGAGGAGGAACTTCTTCACTCAATGGGTGGTGAATCTCTGGAATTCTCTGCCCGTTGAAGTGGTGGAGGCTACCTCGCTAAATATTTTTAAGACGCGGGTTGATGGGTTTTTGATAAGAGAGGGGATTAAGGGTTATGGGGAGAGGGCGGGAATGTGGAACTGAGCAGCGACAGATCAGCCATGATCTTATTGAATGGCGGGGCAGGCTCGAAGGGCTAGATGGCCTACTCCTGCTCCTATTTCTTATGTTCTTATGTTCTAAATTGTCTCTTAGTGTCAGGGGATTAGCGAGGTAAATATGTAGGGTTACAGGGATAGGGCCTGGGTGGAATTGTGATTGGTGCATACTTGATGGGCCGAATGGCCTCTTTCTACACTGTAGCGATTCTATGACTCTATTTGCTATAAGCTTGTGCCGAAGAAATTAACCTTATTTCCCTTGTCAGTTGGAATTTTTAAAAAATTCCTCCTCTCTCCACCCCAGCTAGCTTACACTAATAATTCAACTGCATCAATTCTTCATAGTCCTGAAAACTCAATTAGATCACCTGAAAAGTTATGCCCTTCTCAAAAATGGAAAGAGTTTCATGAGGTAGGGTCATGGAGTGATTGCTGCAGCAAACTTTCAAGGACTGTACCTCAATTTAAATACCCAAATACTCTCAATATATTGTCACAACTCCCTATCCCGCAGGACACTGCCCACTTCAATGGTGAAGTGGAAATATTCAAGAGTTTCCAGTTTCTAGGTGTCCAGCTCACCAACAATCTGTCCTAGTCCCTCCATGCTGAGACTATAACTAAGAAAGCCCACCAATGCCTCTACTTTCTCAGGAGGCTAAAGAAATTTGGCACGTCTGATACGACTCTCACCAACTTTTACAGATGCACCATAGAAAGCATTCTTTCCGGGATGTACCACAGCTCGGTATGGGCTCCTGCTCTGCCCAAGACCACAAGAAACTACAAAGTGTTGTGAACGTTGCCCAGTCCATCATTCAAACCAGCCTCCCATCCATTGACTCTGTCTACACTTCCCGCTGCCTCGGTAAAGCAGCCAGTATAACCTAGGACCCCACACACCCCGGACAATCTCTCTTCCACCTTCTTCCATCAGGAAAAAGATGCAAAAGTCAGACATCACGTACCAAACAATTCAAAAACAGCTTAATAGAACATAGAACATTACAGCGCAGAACAGGCCCTTTGGCCCACGATGTTGCGCCGACCAGTTTTTTAAAAAAAAACACTGACCCACTAATCTAAACCAATCCCTTTTCGTCTATAAACCTATCCACAGATCTCTTAAATGCCCACAAACTAAGCGCATTTACAACCGCAGCAGGCAGGGCATTCCAATCCCTCACCACCCTCTGGGTAAAGAACCTACTTCTGACATCCGTCCTATGATGCCTTCAGACTTTTCAGTGGGTCTACTTCGTATCAAGCTGACCTTTCTATACACCCTAGGTTTAACTGTAACACTACATTCTGCACTCTCTCCTTTCCTTCTCCCCTTTGTGCTCTCTGAACAGTATGCTTTGTGTGTATAGCATGCAAGAAACAATACTTTTCACTGTATCCCAATACATGTGGCAATAGTAAATCAATTCAAATCAGAGAGAGGTGTGGGCAGGATATTCTCGAGTTTTAGACCAGAGCAGCTACAAGCACAGTGGAGGAGTGATACTGGATCAGAGGTGCCAATTGTCAGAATTGGAGGAATGCAGATACATCCAAATTTTGGGTTGGAGAAGCCTAGAGTGACAGGGAGGGGAAAAGGCAGAGGCATTTTAAAGCAAGGACAAGATTAGAATTAACACACAGTCACACCCACTTCCACCAGGAAATGATGCAGGATAAGCGAGTACAGGGTCTGGTGAGAATGAAAACACAGGCAGTGGGTGACCTCAAGCTTACACAGCATAGACTGTTGGGAGGGCAGCATTTAAATAGCAGCAAAGGAAAAAAAGAAAGCAACAACCCAACATCAACATTACATTCACTGCACACATCCCACAGCCTTTTCCAAAACGTTGCCGATCTCCTTATTTTCTGTAATTATTTTAGTCGATACCTCCTCTGGGGAAAGAGTGGCATGCGGTAACGATATTGAACCAGTGGCCCATGCGAGTGTTCTGGCAACATGGGTACAAAACCCACACAAAAGGTGGGCTTTTCAATTCAACTCATTCAAATAAATCTGGAATTTAAAGCTAGTCTCAGTAATGGCGTCTGGGAACCCCATCTGGTTCACTCATGCCCCTCTGGGGAAGGAAATCTGCCAAACCTCACCCAGTCTGGCCTACATGTGACTCCAGAGCCAACGCAATGTGGTCGAGCTGAACAGTCCCCTGAAGTGGTCTAACGAGACACTCAGTTCAAGGGGCAACTAGGAATGGGCATCAAATGCTAGCCTTGTCAATGACACCCAATATCCCATGGATTGATTTTAAAAAGTAGAGTGTGTCCCTATTTCAAATACTTCAGCCATGTTTGAATTATGGGGACCTCCAGTTAAAGTGCTTCTGTTGGTTTTTGAGAAAAAGTATTTTCACTGCTAGTTCGACTCAACTACCCTCAGTCGAATTGTTCCAGCTAGAGGTGATGTGCTCACCTCTCACTAGCTAGCTGGGCAGATATTTGAGGACAATTAGAAAGTCGATAACTAGCCAAGATAAGGGGCTGTATGAACAGCAAACACTTCCTGGATTACGGAGAGTTTGGCAATGTCACCACAGTGGCCCATGTAAACACCTTGCGACAGCCACAACTTCCACAGCAGCCATTATGGGGCAAAACGTCCATAGGCTCTCCATCAGAGCAGAACCCAACAAAATTTGATATAAAGCCACTTCGGATGCTAGGGTGGAGTGACAGTTTTCCGTCAGGAAAAGGTTACAAAACTCTGAGGTCACGTACCAACCGACTCAACAACAGCTTCTTACCTGCAGCCATCAGACTTTTGAATGGACCTACCTCGCACTAAGTTAATCTATCTCTACACCCTAGCTATAACTGTAACACTGCGTTCTGCACTTGCTCCTTTCCTTCTCTATGAACAGTTTGCTTTATCTGCGTAAAATCAGCCAGCATAATTGAGGACCCCACACACCCCGGATATACTCACTTCCACTTGCTTGCATTGGGAAAAAAGTACAAAACTCTGAGGTCACACACCAACCGACTTAAAAATAGCTTCTTCCCTGCTGCTGTCAGACTTTTGAATGGACCTGTGTCACACTAAGTTGATCTTTCTCTACACCCTTGTTATGATTGTAACACAATATTCTGCACCCTCTCCTTCCCTTCTCCAGCAACATTATGCTTTGTCTGTATAGAAGCAATACTTTTCACTGTATACTAATAAATGGGACAATAATAAATTAAATATGAATGCTGGATTATATTGGCAGAAAAGCAGATGATAAGGATTGGAGAATCTGATACACACAGTGCAGTGACCAAGATTGTGGTAATTATCAAATTTCTGTATATGCTATGACAGGAGTGGAAAGCATCAAGGCAGGTTCCACCTGTGAAGGGCGTACATCACATCTCAAATTAACTCACAAAATTCCCTCAATCCTTAATTCCCCAAGACTGCTAAATGACACGGCAGAGTAATGAGACTGGATTGAGGGCAATCAAAACCAAACAGGACAACATAACAGGCAAGTTAAACTGCCAAAGCATGAAGCATCAATGGGAGAGTCAGGATGCAAAAGAGATGAACTTTAATGGGATATGTGGGCTATCACCCTTTCCTTTATGAGATCCTCCAGGGTCAAAGTGTGCAAACAATTCTCTCTGCAACTTGGGCAAGAGACAGCCCACCCACTGTAGGTCAGAGGCTGGGAAGCCTGCGGTGAGTAACTCACCTCCTGACTTCCCAAAACCTGTCCGCCATCTACAAGGTACAAGTCGGGAGCGTGATGGATGAATGCAGTTCCAACAACACTGAAGAAGCTCAACACTATCCAGGACAAAGCAGCCCGTTTGTTCAACACCCCTTCCATTACCTTCTAAATCCACTCTCCATGGGTGTGCAGCACCTACAAGATGAGCTGCAGCAACTCAGATCCTTTGACAGCATCTTTCAAACCAACCTCTACCATTTTCACAGAGATTTTCACAGTAATTTCATTGCAGTGTTAATGTAAGCCTACTAGGAACACTAATAAATAAACTTTAACCTTTATCTAGAAGGATAAGGGTAGCAGATACATGGGAATACCATCAGCTGCAAGTTCCTCTCCAAGCCCCACACCATCCTGGAAATATATCACAGCTCCTTCACAGCTGCTGGCTCAGAATCCTGAAACCCTGCCACACTCTCCCTAACAGCACCATGGGTGTACCTGCACCACATGATGTGGAGATGCTGACATTGGACCAGGGTGGGCACAGTTAGAAGTCTCACAACACCAGGTTAAAATCCAACAGGTTTATTTGGAATCACCAGCTTTCAGAGCACCGCTCCTTCCTCAGGTGAGATCCAACACACAACCTGCATTGGGTCAATGTCAATTACTGCCTTCTCAAGGTCAACCAGTTGTATGATAAACTCCCACCTTGCTCACAAGGCTCACAGCCCAAGAAAGAATACTAAATAAGTACCCGCATTATCCTTGAAATCAATCCTCATTATGGGTCAGCGCCTTCTGTAGAAGGTGGAACATAATAAATAGGTTGGACTAAAACCTAGTGTTGTCAGACTTTTTACTGTGAAGGTGGAAAACTCAGAGATGGTGGGTTAGGGCAAGTGGACGTGAAATGGTGTAAAATGAAATCAATGACGTGATGGATCTTGGAGTCAATGGCAGCACTTATGAGCAAAATATGCATGAAGAGAAGAGGGCACAGTACATGGTATGCCTTTAAACCAGGCCACTGGCAGCATCAGATCTACTGAAAGATGGTGAAGCAGGAAACCAGTGTTAATATTCCAATGCCAACCATACTAAACCCTTCAAGCTCCAAAATAAGATTTTTATTGTTACTGGTACCCTGAACCTAGACTTCAATTACATACCTTCATCTATTACCCAAAGTCCTGTTAATGTTAACAAAATGTTACAACCAAGATAGATTGATGCATTTAATACCAATAAGTTCAGCTAGCCCAACTTTAACAAGCACAGTATTAATGTAGGAATAGAGGGATCTGGAGCAGAAATAGGCAAGTTCGGCCCTTCGAGCCTGCTCTGCCATTCAATCAGATCTCCCTGATCTCAAATCCACCACCCCACCTGTTCCCCATATCCTCTTATCCCTTTTGCTTTATTAAAAATCTATCTCCTTCTTGAAACCATTCAACAATACAGACTCCACCGCGCTATGGGGCAGCGAGTTCCACAAATTCACCACCCTCTCCGAGAAATAGTTCCTCCTCATCTCAATTTTAAATCTACTGCCTCTGAATTTATACCAGTGACCTCTTGTTCTAGATTGCTCCATATGAGGAAGCAATCAGTCTATATTTACTTCATCAATCCCTTTTAAAGTTTCATTTACCTCAATCAGATCCCCTCTCATCCTTCTAAGCTCCAGTCAGTATAAACCCAAACTGTTCAATCTCTCCTCATTCACCAACCCTATCATCCCCACAATCAATCTGGTGAATTTCCTCTGAGTGTCTCTAATATCACCACATCCTTCCTCAAATAAGGAACCAAAATTGGGCACAATACTCCAGATGTGGTCTCATCAACACCCGACACAGTTGCAACAACACTTCTCTACTTTTATTCTCCAGTCCTTTTTGCAATATTCCTATTTGCCTTTTTTATTCCCCTGCTGCAACTGCATACCGCTCTTCTGCGATTCATGACGCCCAGATCCCTCTGCCCAGACACAGTTTGAATCTGCTTTCCATTTAGGTAATAATTTGCCTTTCTATTTTTTTCTGCCAAAATGAATAACCTCACACTTCTCCACACCTTTGCATTCCCAGCTCTTGCCTTCCCTCTACCATACATCAGTGGAGCAGGAATTTGGAATTATGGGGACACAGTTTAAGAACAAAGGGCCTCCCATTTAAAAGAGAGATGAGAAAAATTTCTTCAGAGAGGCGTCTTTGGAGTTTCCTCCCTCAGAGCGTAGGTTGGGTCAATGATTAGAGTGGTTAGCACTGCTGCCTCGCAGTGGCAGGGACCAGGGTTCAATTCTTGGCTTGGGTCACTGTCTGTGCAGAGTCTGCACATTCTCCTTGTGTCTGCATGGGTTTCCTCCACAGCTTGAAAGACGTTCTGGTTAGGTGAATTGGCCATGCTAAACTCTCTGTCAATTTAGCATGGGGGGGGGGGGCGCGGAAGAGAGTCAGCTATGATTTTGATAAAGGAGTCTCTAGGGGAAGAATGATTTACAATCTCTAGATCTTAACAGCCTCAACAATAACATCCACACACAGAATCCCTTTTTTTAATAAAAAGCGAGCTAATCAGACTTCAGCAGAAATCCAGCCTCCAATCATATCTAACTGTTGGCAAACTCCACAATAAATGACCACCGGAACCAGATCAGTGACTGGAAGAAAGCACAGCCAGGAGCTAGTACTGTTTGGGTTGGGTTAAAGATGACCTGTAGATAAGACACGGTCAGTTTCATTGGAATATGGCCCTCAGAGCAGCAGCAGGCCATTCAGCCCATCGAGCCTGAATTAAATCTTGGTTGATCCGATTGTGGTCTCAACCAAACCTTGCTGTCTGACCCCCATAACCCTGGACTCCCTGGTCTACCCAAAATCTTTCCAACTCCACTTTAAACAGATCCAATGACCCAGCCTGCACTGCTCTTTGGCAAAGAGGGTGGCACAGGCTAACAAAATTCTCCTTATCTCCACCTAATTCACAAACTGTGTCCCCGAGTTTGAGTCTTACCCACTTTGGGAAACATCCTTCCAGTACCTTGGGGGGCAGCACGGTGGTTAGCACTGCTGCCCCACAGCCCCAGAGACCCAGGTTCAATTCCAACCTCGGGTCACTGTGTGGAGGCTGCACGTCCTCCCCATGTCAGTGTGGGTTTCCTCCGGGTGCTCCGGTTTCCTCCCACCATCCAAAAGACATGCTGTTGGGTGCATTGACCCAAAAAGGCAACAGAGAGTGGCGACTAGGGGAATTTCACAGTAACTTCATTACGGTGTTAATGTCAGCCTTACTTGTGACTAATAAATAAATTTAAAAATCTGGCGTGCTTTTAACATCCAAGGGTCCACTGCTTCAACAGTTAAGCAGGATGTGGCAATTTAAACTGAAATTGCCAGTCCTGCCCCGATACTTCAGCTGTTGTGAAGGTAGTTTATAAAAATTTCAATTGGTGTACATGCAGTACACAGACTGAAACACTGCATCAAGCGGCCAGGCAGTAACTGCCTCAATGCTCCTGCCTACCCACAATTTAAATTAGGCACCTGAACAACAGCAGGCTATTAGATTTAAATTTGATGTTTTGGTAACCTCAGAACCAATCGTATTGAGAGTATGTTGGTATGTCATCAGGGGTATAAGATACAGCAGCTGGTCTGTCACAGTGAGTAGCTTTCTGAATAGAAAAGGTACAAAGGAAACCAGAAATTCCAAATAGAAGAAAGAAGACAGTAAAGTAAAAGGTGGCACAGTGGTTAGCACTGCTGCCTCATAGAGCTAGGGACCCAGGTTCAATTCCGGGCTTGGGTCACTGTCTGGGCGGAGTCTGCATGTTCTCCCCGTATCTGGGTGGGTTTTCTCTGGGTGTCTGGTTTTCCTCCCACAGTCCTAAAGATGTACTGGTTAGGTGCATTTGGCCACGCTAAATTTTCCCTCAGTGTACCCGTACAGGAGCCGGAGGGTGGCCACTAGGGAATTCTCACAGTAACTTCATTGCAATGTTAATGTAAGCCGACTTGTGACTAATGAATAAACTTTAACCATACTTTAAACTTCATTGTTGATTAGATAGATGGAGTGTTGTTACTTTTACAGAGTCTCAGGTAAGTTATTCTGATTTAATCCCAAAGTTGTCGAAGAGTCGATTGTGCCGTTTCTCACATACTTTATCACAGGTTATAAAGTGAGGAACTCTCAGTGGTTAGGTGTTAGTTCTCAGAGGGAGTGAACCTCCCCTTTAAAACACAGCACCCAAACAGTGGGTGACAGTCCCAGCTCTCACCATCAAAGCTGCCCCCAGCCCACCCACACACCAGACAGGGCATCAGGGCAAACCACATTTGCAGAGTGTAAAGACCATTTCATAGACCCACAGAATCCCTACAGTGCATAAGGAGGCCATTTAGCCCATTGAGTCTACACCAATCCCACCCAGGCCCTATCTCCCTAATCCCCATGTACTTACCCTGCCAATCCCCGACACTAAGAGGCAATTTAGCGTGGCCAATCAAGCTAACCCACGCAGGCACGGGAAGTGTGTGCAGACTCCGCACAGTCACCCGAGGCTGGAATCAAATACGGGTCCCTGGCGCTGTGAGGCAACAGCACTAACCACTGTGTCACCACCTGTTTCAATATAGGCAGTAGTAAAGCTGTGATTGTTGAGCATTCCCTATCAGGCTGAACAGAATAGTTACTGACTCCACATTCAAGAGGGTTGCAAGACTGCAGGCACATTTTCCACCATATTCTGGTGGCTTTCTATTGTAATGTATTCATGACAATGTCACAACTATGACAGCAAGGAGTATTAAGACAGTACCACCCTGTCTCACATTGTGACATGAAAATACCCAGCACCGTGTCCAATCCCTAACAACACAGCAATAAACTTGACCAGCTCCTCAGAAAGATACATCGCGGCAACACCGCTCTCACACGACCACGCATTCATACCAACTTTCTGTATTAAACCATGCTGATTCAGACACACTCTCTGTCTGGGGGATAGCCCAGGGATAGCTACAGCACATCGTCAAAATCCTAGTTGAGGGCAGTCACACACGTGGGAGAGGGGGGGGGGGGGGCAGGGGACAGAGCAGGGGGGACAGGGAGCAGGGTGTGGGGCACAGGAATGGAACAGGGGGGCGGAGCGGGTAAAGGAGTGGGGGGACGGGGCGAGGGGACACGGGGGCGGAGAGGGTGAGGGGACGCGGGCGGGGTGGTGGGGGGGGGGTGAAGGGGAGGGGTGCGCGGTGGGGAGCCGGGGGGTACTGGGGTATGGGGGGTGATGGGGGGTGGGGGTGATGACTGGGGTGGGGGGGGGTGGAGGTGGTGGGGGGTGGAGGACAGGGACGGGGGTTGCCGGGTTGGGGGGTGACAGGGATGGGGGGTTGACAGGTGGGGAGGACAGGGCCAAAAAGGGGTTGGGTAGGGCTGGGGGCCGGACCTGGCGGGGGGGGGGGGGGGGGGGGGGGTAGGGGTTGTGGCCAGACGGGTGTGGGTGGGCTCGGATGGGTGAAGGGGGGGCAGGGGAGATAGGGGGGGGTTGGACTGGACGGGGACATAAGGGGGAATGGGACGACACCAGACGGGGTTGGGGGGGACAGACAGAACGGGATGGGGGGTGAAGTACCGAATGGGACCGGGATGGGGGGGGCCAAATTAGAACGGGCACAGAAGGGGGACTGAACGGCACAGTGACACTCGGGATGGTAGCTGGGACAGAATGGGGTGGGGGATGGAATAGCACAGGGGGACTGGACGGGGGAACGGAACAGGATGTGGAAAGACACGTGGGGATAGGATGGGACAGCAAACTGGTAGGGGGGTAGGGACAGACGGGGGAATAGAACGGCACAGGATCGGAGGATGAAGAACAGGACAGGGTCAGTCGAGGGGGACAGAAGTGAGCCTAGAAATGTGGGGGAACGAGATAGACAAAGGACTAAACTGGACAGAGACAGACGGGGAAAATGGAACAGGACGGGGACAGACGACAAGGGACAGACGTGGACGGAGAGATGTGCAGAAGCGAGTTAGACGGGAGAAACAAACAGGAAAAGCAACTGGTGGGGGTTGGGGGGACTGTGTCCATGGAAGGGGACTGGTGGGGCAGGGGGCCGCAGAGGGTGGGGGGCTGGCGCAGACCGGGCGGGGGCACGGAAGGGGACTGGGGCAGGCTTGTATGGGACAAGAACAGATGGGAGAAGCGGGGGGACGGAATGGGACATAGATGGGACAGGGGGACAGAACAGGACAGGAACGGGGGTATGGGACAGGAAAAAAGGGGGGACAGAATGGAACATGGAGAAACAGGGAGGTGGGGGGTGAACCAGACAGGGCCAGACAGGGGAACGGAACGGGTCAGGTACAGACAGGGCAAACAGAAGGGGACTGCGTCAGATGGACGGATGAAACGAGACAGGGTCGGGGAGGGCGAAGGAACACAGACAGGCTCAGACAGAGAGTACAGAAGTGGATGAAGAATATTGGGGAACGAGGTAGAGAGGGGATTGAACGGGGAAGGTACAGACGGGGAGGAGAACGGGACGAGGACAGACAGGTGGGACGGGACGGAGCAGTGTCAGGCGGGGGGGAACAGAACGAGACAGGGACAGACCCTGGGGGGGGGGGCAGAAGTAACCAGAGAGATGTGCGGGAACGAGGTAACGGGACGAATAAAAAGGGACAGGTGGGATGGGGGCGCGGAAGGGGACAGAGGCAGGCAGGTGTGCGGATTGGGACAGAAATGGGATGGGGGAACGGGAACAGGACCGGGACGGACGGGCGGGCTGGGCGACAGAATGGGAGAGGGACGAGACAGAAGGGGGGACGGGACAAGGTCAGACAGGGGAATGGAACAGGACAAGGACAGATGGGAGACAATGGAATGGGTCACAAACAGATGAAGAATGAAACGGGACAGGATCGGGAGGTGAAGGAACAGGACAGGTTCAGATGGGGAACAGAAGTGGACAAAAAGATATGGGGGAACGAGGTAAAGAAGGGGACAGGGACAGACGGGGGGATGGGACAGGGACAGACGGGGGGATGGAACGGACAGACAGCAAGAGATGAGGGGGTAACGGGACGGGAAGGGAACAGACGCGGGGACGGGGACAAGTGGGCAGCACGGAAGGGAACGGGGACAGGCTGGGAGTGTCGGAACGGGGCAGGGTCAGACAGGGTGGTGGGACGGAACGGGACGGGGTCAGACGGAACGGGACTGGGACAGGCGAGGGGACGGAACAGGACAGGGACAGAACCGGAACGGGACGGGGACAGAACAGGAACAGGACAGGGACAGACGGGTGGGGAGGGTGAAGGAATGGGACAGGGGCAGACTGGGGGTACGGCACAGGGGCAGACTGGGGGGGACGGAACGGGACAGGGACAGACTGGGGGGGACGGAACGGGACAGGGAAGGAACGGGACAGGGAAGGACCGGGACAGGACAGGGACAGACGGGGGGATGGAAAGGGACAGGGACAGATAGAGATGGGGGAGACGGAACAGGACAGGGACAGGAACAGATGGGGGAACAGAACGGGACAGGGACAGACGGGAGCGACAGAACGGGACAGGGACAGACTGGGGGGGACGGAACGGGACAGGGACGGAACGGGACAGCGACAGACTGGGGGGGACAGAACGGGACAGGGACGGAACGGGACAGGGACGGAACGGGACAGGGACGGAACGGGACAGGGACGGATTGGGGGGGACAGAACGGGACAGGGACGGAACGGGACAGGGACGGAACGGGACAGGGACGGAACGGGACAGGGACGGAACGGGACAGGGACGGAACGGGACAGGGACGGAACGGGACAGGGACGGAACGGGACAGGGACGGAACGGGACAGGGACGGAACGGGACAGGGACGGAACGGGACAGGGACGGAACGGGACAGGGACAGACTGGGGGGGACGGAACGGGACAGGGACAGACTGGGGGGGACGGAACGGGACAGGGACAGACTGGGGGGGACGGAACGGGACAGGGACAGACAGGGGGGGACGGAACGGGACAGGGACAGACTGGGGGGGACGGAACGGGACAGGGACAGACAGGGGGGGACGGAACGGGACAGAGAGAGACTGGGGGGGACGGAACGGGACAGAGACAGACTGGGGGGGACGGAACGGGACAGAGACAGACTGGGGGGGACGGAACGGGACAGAGACAGACTGGGGGGGACGGAACGGGACAGACTGGGGGGGACGGGACAGGGACAGACTGGGGGGGACGGGACAGGGACAGACTGGGGGGGGACGGAACGGGACAGGGTCAGACTGGGGGGGACGGAACGGGACAGGGACAGACTGGGGGGGACGGAACGGGACAGGGACAGACTGGGGGGGACGGAACGGGACAGGGACAGACTGGGGGGGACGGAATGGGACAGGGACAGACTGGGGGGGACGGAACGGGACAGGGACAGACTGGGGGGGACGGAACGGGACAGGGACAGACTGGGGGGGACGGAAAGGGACAGGGACAGAGTGGGGGGGACGGAACGGGACAGACTGGGGGGGACGGGACAGGGACAGACGGGGGGGAGAACGGGACAGGGACAGACTGGGGGGGACGGAACGGGACAGGGACAGACTGGGGGGGACGGAAAGGGACAGGGACAGACTGGGGGGGACGGAAAGGGACAGGGACAGACTGGGGGGGACGGAACGGGACAGGGACAGACTGGGGGGGACGGAAAGGGACAGGGACAGAGTGGGGGGGACGGAACGGGACAGACTGGGGGGGACGGGACAGGGACAGACGGGGGGGAACGGGACAGGGACAGACTGGGGGGGACGGATCAGGGACAGACTGGGGGGGACGGAACGGGACAGGATCAGACTGGGGGGGGACGGAACGGGACAGGGACAGACGGGGGGGACGGAAAGGGACAGGGACAGACTGGGGGGGAACGGAACGGGACAGGGACAGATGGGGGTGGGGGCGGAACGGGATAGGGACAGAGTGGGGGGGACGGAGCGGGACAGGATCAGACTGGGGGGGGACGGAGCGGGACAGGGTCAGACTGGGGGGGGGCGGAACGGGACAGGGACAGAGTGGGGGGGACGGAACGGGACAGGGACAGACTGGGGGGGACGGAACGGGACAGGGACAGACGGGGGTGGGGGCGGAACGGGACAGGGACAGACTGGGGGGGACGGAACGGGACAGGGACAGACGGGGGGGGTACGGAACGGGACAGACTGGGGGGGAGGGACGGAACGGGACAGGGACAGACTGGGGGGGACGGAACGGGACAGGGTCAGACTGGGGGGGGAAGGAACGGGACAGGGTCAGACTGGGGGGGACGGAACGGGACAGGGACAGACTGTGGGGGGGACGGACGGACGGAACGAGACAGGGACAGACTGGGGGGGGGGGAACGGAACGGGACAGGGACAGACTGGGGGGGAAGAAACGGGACAGGGTCAGACTGGGGGGGACGGAACGGGACAGGGACAGACTGGGGGGGGGGGGGGACGGACGGAACGAGACAGGGACAGACTGGGGGGGACGGAACGGGACAGGGACAGACTGGGGGGGACGGAACGGGACAGGGACAGACTGGGGGGGACGGAACGGGACAGGGACAGACTGGGGGGGGACGGAACGGGACAGGGTCAGACTGGGGGGGACGGAACGGAACAGGGACAGACTGGGGGGAGGACGGAACGGGACAGGGACAGACTGGGGGGGACGGAACGGGACAGGGACAGACTGGGGGGGGGACGGAACGGGACAGGGTCAGACTGGGGGGGGACGGAACGGGACAGGGACAGACTGGGGGGGGACGGAACGGGACAGGGACAGACTGGGGGGGACGAAACGGGACAGGGACAGACTGGGGGGGACGGAACGGGACAGGGACAGACTGGGGGGGACGGAACGGGACAGGGACAGACTGGGGGGGACGGAACGGGACAGGGACAGATGGGGGGGGGAACGGTACGGGACAGGGACAGACGGGGGGGGACGGGACAGGGTCAGACTGGGGGGGACGGAACGGGACAGGGACAGACTGGGGGGGAACGGAACGGGACAGGGTCAGACTGGGGGGGACGGAACGGGACAGGGTCAGACTGGGGGGGACGGAACGGGACAGGGACAGACTGGGGGGGACGGAACGGGACAGGGACAGACTGGGGGGGACGGAACAGGACAGGGACAGACTGGGGGGGACGGAACGGGACAGGGACAGATTGGGGGGGGAACGGTACGGGACAGGGACAGACGGGGGGGGACGGGACAGGGTCAGACTGGGGGGGACGGAACGGGACAGGGACAGACTGGGGGGGGAACGGAACGGGACAGGGTCAGACTGGGGGGGACGGAACGGGACAGGGTCAGACTGGGGGGGACGGAACGGGACAGGGACAGACTGGGGGGGGAACGGAACGGGACAGGGTCAGACTGGGGGGGACGGAACGGGACAGGGTCAGACTGGGGGGGACGGAACGGGACAGGGACAGACTGGGGGGGGACGGAACGGGACAGGGACAGACTGGGGGGGACGGAACGGGACAGGGACAGACTGGGGGGGACGGAACGGGACAGGGACAGACTGGGGGGGACGGAACAGGGACAGACTGGGGGGGACGGAACGGGACAGGGACAGATGGGGACGGGGATAGGGACAGGTGGGGGTGGGGATGAAGCTGGGGGGGGGGGGGTAGGGGTAGGTGTGTGGGTCCGGCTGAGGGGGTGGGGGGGGGTAAGGGTAGGTCCGGCTGAGGGGGGGGGGGGGCTGGTGGTAACTCTGCCTCTCCCTCCCCCAGGCCCCTGCTCCAGGCCGGGCCTGCGGCCTGTGTGATCGGCGGGGCCTCCCCCCGCGCTGGAGCGGCTCCCCCGGCCCCGGGTCACACTCTCCCTCCCCGGGACCCCCACCCACCCCGCGCTCTCTCTCCCCACACACACAGTTACCCACCTCCGACCCGGTACATGTTGGCCGCCATCCCGGCTCTCTCTCTCCACCCCCCCCGCCACCCCCCGCGGCTCCCCGGCAACGTCCGCCGGGCCTCGGCCTCCGGGCTCGGGGGGAAATCCCCGCCAGAAACTCCGCCTTCTCCCAAATTCCTTCCCTCCGCCGGGGGCCTAGCCGCAGACGCCAAGCCTCGGCCTCGCCTAGCCGCCGCGCCCGGTCCGCTGCACGCCGCCCTCCGCCTGCCTGTCGGCGTGATGCCCCGGCTCGGGCTGCGGCCTAGCGGTGCTGTCGGAGCCTCGGCCACCTCCTCGCTCTCTCCTCAGCCGCCGCCGCCTCTCCCGCTTCCCGTCTCCATGGAGACCCCGCCTGGCGGCAGCCGGCCGCCGCCTTAAAGCCGCGATGTCACCTCCACCATTAACGGTTGTACAACCATAATTCTGTCGTCCCAGGGAGAGAGCTCAGCTCCCCTTAAGCAGCAGGGGATTACTGATTCTCTCACTTCATCCCCCCCCCAAAAAAGGGGAAATCTGCATTAAAAACCTCAACTTTTTTTTATTCTTTGACTGTCTATGGGACTGAATACTTTTGTCCAACTCTCATTGACCCTTGAGAAGATGGAGAGATAGAAATAGGATTAACATCTGGAGTCAAATGTGACTTTTCTTTGCAAGAATGAGTCAGGCTTTGGAGCACAGCGGGAATGGTACAAGGTGATTTTTCCAGTCCGACAATCTCAACAGTGCAGGAAGAAGCCATTTGGCCCATCAACTCTGTACCAATTTTTCAAAAGAGCATATCACTTGGCTCCTATACCTGTAACTACACCTTCTCCTACTAATTCCAGCCCTCCCCCCACTAGTCTACACATCCCTGGATACTAAGGGTAAATTTATCATAGCCAATCCACACATCTTTGGATTGTGGGAGGAAACCAGAGCACCCAGAGGATATCCACACAGACACAGAGAACATACAAACTCCACTTAGGGGATGTAGATTTAGTTCCACTCGCCTCCTCAATTCACCATAGAATGAGTTTGGTAGAGATGGGGGCCATTCAGCCCTCATAACCATGTCAACTCTCTGCAAGCACATCTTACTTTTCCCATTCAAATATGAATTCATTTCCCCCTCCCCCTCCCGCCTTACCTCCAACTCTACTCCAAGATCTCCCTGTTAAATCTTCAGACTTCCACAATCAGATTGGAACACACCATAGAGTTTGATCTAAAACTTTAATTTCTTTGTTACATCTGGTGGGATCATAGAATGGCTACAGCACAGAGGGAGAGTAAAATAACTCATCAGAGGCCTGTGTCCCTTCCACAGATTTCCTTTATTGACAGACCAGTACAGGTACAAATCCAGAGTGCCAGCAGCCCTCACACTCCCAATATATATACACAGGGGAGACTCCCTGATTGGGCAGGCAACCATTACCAATCTTGTCGGCCAACCAACTAAACCAAACTAAATTAACGAGGGGATAAATTGAAAGGAGCAGCTCCCAAAAAGGAAGGGAACCACCCGAAACAAAGGACAAAATGGAAAAGGGAACTTATAACATCAGAATAAAATGTGATTAAAGGGGTCAATGATACACCCCAGTCCCCGCAGTACCCAGCAGGCACAGAAGGCATTAACGGTGCCCTCGGACACCGCATGCTTCCTCTCCAGGGACGCCCGCGAATATAGCCGCTGTAGAGGGGCAGTCAGGTTAGACAATCCCCTCGGTCACCCACTGCCTGGACTTGTAGAGTCACAGGGATTTACGGCATGGAAACAGGCCCTTCAGCCCAACTTGTCCATGCTGTCCCTTTTTTTAACTGCTAAGCCCGTCCCAATTGCCCACATTTGGCCCATATCCCTCTATCACCCATCTTACCCATTTAACTATCTAAATGCTTTTTAAAAGACAAAATTTGTACCTGCCTCCACTACGACCTCTTTTTTAAAGTTTATTTATTATTCGTAAGTAAGGCTTACATTGACACTGCAATGAAGTTACTGTGAAATTCCCCTAGTCGCCACAATCCGGCACCTGTTTGGGTCAATGCACCCTAACCAGCACGTCTTTCAGAGTGTGGGATGAAGTCGGAGCACCCGGAGGAACCCCACGCAGACGTGGGAAGAATGTGCAAACTCCACACAGTCAGTGACCCAAGCCGGGAATCAAACCCGGTTCCTGGTGCTGTGAAGCAGCAGTGCCAACCACTGTGCTACCGTGCCCCCTCTGGCAGCTTGTTCCAGACACTCACCGCCCTTTGTGTGAAGAAATTGCCTTCTGTATCTTTCCCCTCTCACCTTAAACCTATGCCTCTGGTTTGAGACTCCCCTACTTTGAAAAAAGATAGCCACTAGCTGATCTACACGCCTTATTATTTTATAGGCTTGATTTAGATCACCTTTCAGCCTTCTACGCTCCAGAGAAAAGAGTCTCAGTCAAACCAGCCTCTCCTTATAACTCAAACCATCAAATCCCAGTAGCATCCAGTAAATCTTTTCTGCACGCTTTCTAGTTTAATAATATCCTTTCTATAATAGGGTGGCCAGAACTGTACACAGTATTCCAAGTGTGGCCTTACTAAGTTCTTGTTCAACTGTAGGAAGACGTCCCAACTCCTGTATTCAATGTTCTGACCGATGAAACCAAGCATGCTGAATGCCTTCTTCACCACTCTCTCCACCTGTGACTCCACTTTCAAGGAGCTATGAACCTGTGCCTCTAGATCTCTTTGTTCTGTAACTCTCCCCAGTGCCCTACCATTAACTGAGTAAGTCCTGCCCTGGTTCAGTCTACCAAAATGTATTGCCTTGCATTTGTCTAAATTAAACTCCATCTGCCATTCGTCAGCCCACTGGCCCAATTGATCAAGATCCCGTTGCAATTGGAGATAACTTTCTTCACTGTCCACTATGCCACCAATCTTGGTCTCATCTGCAAACTTACTAACCATGTCTCCTATATTCTCATCCAAATCATTAATATAAATGACAAATAACAGTTATGATGTGGATATGCCAGCGTTGGACTGGGGTAAACACAGTAAAAAAGTCTGACAACACCAGATTTCAGTCCAACCGATTTATTTGATAGTAAATTCACTAGTTTTCAGGTTAGCCCCTTCGTCAGGTGAATGAATGAAGGGGCTAACCCGAAAGCTAGTGAGTTTACTACCAAATAAATCGGTTGGACTGAAACCTGGTGTTGTCAGACTTTTTACTGTGAAATAACAGTGACCCAGCACTGATCCCTGAGGCACACCGCTGGTCACAGGCCTCCAGCTTGAAAAACAACCCTCTACAACCACCCTCTGTCTTCTGTCATCAAACCAATTGTGTATCCATTTAGCAACCTCACCCTGAATCCTGTCAGATTTAACCTTACACAACAACCTACCATGAGGTACTTTGTCAAAGGCCTTGCTAAAGTTCATGTAGATAACATCAACTGCACTAACTTCATCTACCTTCTTGGTTACCCCTTCAGAAAGCTCAATCAAATTTGAGACATGATTTTCCACTCAGAAAGCCATGCTAACTATCCCTAATCAGTCCTTGCGGCTCTAAATGTCTGTAGATCCTGTCTCTCAGAATACCTTCCAACAACTTACCCACCACAGATGTGAGGCTCACTGGCCTGTAGTTCCCAGACTTTTCCCTGCAGCCCTTTTTAAACAAAGGCACTACATTTGCCACCCTCCAATCTTCAGGCACCTCACCTGTGGCTGTCTATGATTCAAATATCTCTGCTAGGGGACCTAATAAGAACATAAGAACATAAGAAATAGGAGCAGGAGTAGGCCATCTGGCCCTTCGAGCCTGCCCTGCCATTCAATAAGATCATGGCTGATCTGTCGCTGCTCAGTTCCACTTTCCGCCCTCTCCCCATAAACCTTAATCCCCTCTCTTATCAAAAACCCATCAACCCGCTTCTTAAAAATATTTAGCGAGGCAGCATCCACCACTTCAACGGGTAGAGAATTCCAGAGATTCACCACCCTTTAAGTGAAGAAGTTCCTCCTTAACTCCGTTCTAAAACGCCCCCCCTTTATCTTGAGGCTGTGCCCACTAGTCCTACTGTCTTTTTTGAGCGGAAAGAGTCTCTCCACCTCTATCCTATCCATCCCATTCATCATCTTATACGTCTCAATGAGATCTCCCCTCATTCTTCTAAACTCCAACGAGTACAAGCCTCGTTCATTCAGCCTCTCCTCATAGCTCAACCCCCTCAACTCCGGTATCAGCCTAGTAAACCTCCTCTGCACTCCCTCCAAGGCTAAAATATCTTTGCGCAGGTGCGGAGCCCAAAACTGCACACAGTACTCCAGCTGCGGCCTCACCAATGCCCTATACAGCTGCAGCAAGACCTCCCTACTTTTATATTCAATCCCCCTCGCTATGAAGGCCAGCATCCCATTTGCCTTGCTGACCACCTCCTGCACACATTCACCACCCTCTGGGTAAAGAAATTTCTCCTCACCTCAGTTCTAAAAGGTTTACCCCTTATCCTCAAACTATGACCCCTTGACTCCCCCAGCACTGGGAACCATTCTTTCTGAATCTACCCTGTCTAACCCTGTTAGAATTTTAGAAGTTTCTATGAGATCCCTTTTCACTTTTCTGAACTCCAGTGAACACAATCCTAATTAGCATTGGGTGGGATATTACGGCTTTGCTCACCCTGAAACTATAAAATAACCACCTAAGGTCAATGGGGCTTTCCATGGTCCACCCCTCGCCCGTTCCAATTCCCATGGAGGGGAGGAGGCGGGAGGGTAAAAGTACAGACGTTGACTCTCTTCCTATGATAGTGCTGCTGTTGAGCGGTTGAGTAAAATGTTAGAAGTTCATTCTTGTAAAATCATTCAAAAAATTGTGAAATGCTAAGAGGTGAAAGTATTGCCCCCTTCAAGAAAGGTTTGATTTGATTTGATTTATTATTGTCACGTGTATTAACATACAGTGAAAAGTATTGTTTTCTGTGAGCTATACAGACAAAGCATGCCATTCATAGAGAAGGAAAGGAGAAAGTGCAGAATGTAGTGTTACAGTCATAGCCAGGGTGTAGAGAAAGATCAACTTAGTGTGAGGTAAGTCTATTCAAAAGTCTGACAGCAGCAGGGAAGAAGCTGTTTTTGAGTTAGTTGGTATGTGATCTCAGCCTTTTGTACCTTTTTCCCAACAGAAGAAGGTGATAGAACGTCCGGGGTGTATGGATGGGATCCTTAATTATTCTGGCTGCTTTACCGAGGCAGCAGGAAGTGTAAACAGAGTCAATGGATGGGAGACTGGTTTGTGTGATGGATTGGGCTACATTCACAACCTTTTGTAGTTCCTTGCGGCCTTGGTCAGAGCAGGAGCCCAGACCAAGCTATGATACAGCCAGAAATATTGCTTTCTATGGTGCATCTGTAAAAGTTGGTGAGAGTCATAGCTGACGTGCCAAATTTCCTTTGTCTTCTGAGAAAGTAGAGGCATTGGTGGGCTTTCTTAACTATAGTGTTGGCGTGGGGAGAACCAGGACAAGTTGCTCTGGAAAAGGTGGTGTTTTTGAGATGCATATGGAGTACACTGACTGAAACGTTTTATCAAAGGCCATCAGCAGGGTTGCCTTGGCAACTGGTCTTTGGGCTTTTTGAATTTTTTAAAACTCAGACAATTAATTTGAAACAGAACAGGCTTTTGAATTTAACCAATCAATTTAAATTAGGCACTTGGATAACAGCAACTTATTAGGTTTAAATTTGATGTTTTGGTAACCTGAGAACCAATCCTATTGTGGGGATACGGATATATCATCACAGTGATATATCATAGGCAGTGACAGCAGTGGCCATCTTCAGATCAGCCATGATCTTACTGAATGGCGGGGCAGGCTCGAAGGGCTAGATGGCCGACTCCTGCTCCTATTCCTTATGTTCTTATGTCTCATTTATGTCTCAAAAGAAAGCCTCATCTCGATAGTGAAGATAACAAAGAAGAAAGAAGACAAAAGATCCCAGGGGACACAAAAACCTGATTGTACTTCAGAGAGTGACTAAAAATTCAATTTTTTGTTAATCAGTAGAAATTGTATTTATCTAAACAGCATTCCATTAGAATAGTCTTTTATTTGGTTTGTTAATAGTTTAGTTATCCTGTTCACTGTTAGTTAGATAAATGAAGTGTTACTTGTTGACCTTACAGAGAGAGTCTCTGGTAGTTATTTTGATTTAACCATGAAAAGTTGCTTAACAGCTATTTCTCATACACTTTATAATGGATTATAAAGCGAGGAACTCTCTTTCAGTGGATAAATGTTAGATCACTGAGAGGTTCAACCTCTGCTTCATAACACTGCAATCCCAGGGATCAGTCTGGTAAACCTTTGCTGTACTCTCTCTATAACAAGGATATCTTCCCTCAGATAAGGACTCCAAAACTGCACACAATACTCCAGCTGTGGCCTCACCAACCCTCGATACAAATGCAGCAAAATATCCCTATTCCTTTACTCGTTATGGGGGCCAACAGACCATTTGTCTTCCTTACTGCCTGCTGTACCTGTACGCTTACTTTCAGTGACTGATGCTCAAAGAGAAACGAGTAACTAGCTTCCTGACTCCCCAAAGCCTGTCCACCACCCATAAGTCAAGAGAGTGATGGAATACTCTCCACTTGCCTGGATGAGTGTAGTTTCACCAACACTCCAGGAGTGTTAGAATCATAGTCATAGTTTTACAGCACCGCAAGATGCCCTTTGGCCCATCGTGTCTGTGCCGGCCAAAGTGCACCGACTTTATTTTGTTTATTCATTAGTCACAAGTAAGGCTGACATTAACACTGCAATGAAGTTACTGTGAAAGTCACCTCTCTATCATAATCCCATTTTCCAGCATTTAGTCCGTAGCCTGGTTTGTTGTGGTGTTCCAAGTGTTTATCTAAATGTTGTGCGCCTTCCTGCCCCTGCCACCCTTTCAGGCAGCAGAGTCCCATGCCCCGAGTGAAAAGCTTTTCCTCAAATCCCCTGTAAATCCTCTGCCCCTGACCTTAAATCTGTGCCCCCTGGTTATTGACCCCCTCCTTTACTAATGGGAAAAGTTTCATCCTATTTTCTCTATCCGAGCCTCTCATAATTTTGTAACACCTCAATCCGGTCCTCCCCCAGCCTTCTCCACTCGAAGGAAAACAATCCAGACCTGAGCAACCACTCTTCATAGCCGAAACACTCCAGCCCAGGTAAACATCCTGGTGAATCTCCTCTGCATCCTCTCTAAGTGCAACCAATCCCTTCCTATAGTGCGGTGACCAGAACTGCACACAGTACTCTTGCTGTGGCCTAACCAGGGTTTTAAACAGCTCCATCTCAACCTCCCTCTCTTCTATGCGTCGGCTAATAAAGGCAAGTACTCCTTCTGTTTTCTTGAACACATTATCTACCCGTCCTGCTGCCTTCAGGGATCGTCGGATACGCACCCCAAGATCTTTCTGATACTCAAAACAGCCACTTGATTTGCATCCAAACCACCATTTTAAACGCCTCCTCCCTTCATTACCGACACACCTGTGGGGTAGGCGATGGCCTAGTGGTATTATCGCTAAACTATTAACCCAGAAACTCAGCCAATGTCCTGGGTCCCCAGGTTCAAATCCCATCATGACTGATGGTGGAATCTGAATTCAATAAAAATCTGGAATTAAGAGTCCAGTGGTGACCATGAAACCATTGTCAATTGTGGGGAAAACCCATCTGGTTCATTAATGTCCTTTAGGGAAGGAAATCTGCCGTCCTTACCCGGTCTGGTTACACCTGACTCCAGAGCTACAACAATGCCACTGACTTGCAACTGCCCTCCCAGGGCAACTAGGGGTGGGCAATAAATGCTGGCTAGCCAGCAACACCTGTATCCCATGAAGGAATTAAAAAAACCTCAATGACTTTGTAATATCTGAAGGAATAACTGCAGCAACTCACCCAATCTTCTCTGCAATATAAAGTAGAATGCCAAATGTTGCGACACTTTTCAGCGTTTTAAATAACAAGTTTTGAATGAAATCTGCCTCATTCTGTATCCCATATATCTCCAGTAGTTGGTTTTCAGGGCTGATGGCTTTATAATAATCTAAATCATTTATTCTTCTGTAAATCAATAAAAGTGACAACTTTCAGGAGTGCAGGATGAAGATGAGCCACCTCTCCCTCATTACCGAAATATAGATGGAAATAATCGTTCTGACATGAAAGCTCACCCTTTGGCAGGATTTACTCAGGGGACTGAAGAGCCAATTCCTTTTCACATGTTTCTTAGTCCCTTTTTCCCACTAAAATACATCGCTCCAGTATCCTCGTTCGCCCCCCATCAGTGACCATCTCTCGGGTACTTGGGGCCACCCACTGAAGCTCCTAAACTCTCCCACTGGCGGCATACCTTTCAGCCCACTCCGATTTTTACACACACAGTGAGCAGTGAGTCGGAGCCGTGTATAGCACCAGTTCGGAACGCCCCGGCAATTCTTCACTTGCAGTGATGTGCTTGTACATCCCAGGAATCTCAATATCCACAACCACTGTACCCACACACACTGTGTCCCCCCCCCACACGGTACCCCCACACACACTGCGTCCCCCCACACACACTGTGTCCCCCCACACACACTGTGTCCCCCCACACACGGTACCCCCACACACATGGCACCCCCACACACACTGTGTCCCCCCCCACACACTGTGTCCCCCCACACACACTGTGTCCCCCCCCACACACGGTACCCCCACACACACTGCGTCCCCCCACACACACGGTACCCCCACACACACTGCGTCCCCCCACACACACACTGTGACCCCCCCCCACACACAGTACCCCCACACACACTGTGTCCCCCCCCCACACACAGTACCCCCATACACACTGTGTCCCCCCCCACACACGGTACCCCCACACACACGGTACCCCCACACACACGAACCCCCACACACACTGTGTCCCCCCACACACACTGTGTCCCCCCACACACGGTACCCCCACACACACGGCACCCCCACACACACTGTGTCCCCCCCCACACACTGTGTCCCCCCACACACACGGTACCCCCACACACTGTAGCTCCACACACACTGTGCCCCCCCACACACACGGTACCCCCACACACACTGTGTCTCCCCCCACACACACTGTGTCCCCCACACACACAGTACCCCCACACACACGGTACCCCCACACACACTGTGCCCCCCCACACACACAGTACCCCCACACACACTGTGTCCCCCCCACACACGGTACCCCCACACACACTGTGTCCCCCCACACACACACGGTACCCCCACACACACTGTGTCCCCCCCCAAACACTGTGTCCCCCCCCACACACACGGTACCCCCACACACACACTGTGTCCCTCCCACACACACGGTACCCCCACACACACTGTGTCTCCCCCCACACACGGTACCCCCACACACATGTTACCCCCACACACACGGTACCCCCCACACACACTGTGTCTCCCCCCACACACGGTACCCCCCCACACACTGTACCCCCACACACACTGTGTCTCCCCCCACACACGGTACCCCCACACACACGGTACCCCCACACACACTGTGTCCCCCCCACACACACGGTACCCCCCACACACACTGTATCCCAACACACACTGTACCGCCACACACTGTACCCCCACACACACTGTATCCCCACACACACTGTACCGCCACACACTGTACCCCCACACACACTGTATCCCCACACACACTGTACCTCCACACACTGTACCCCCACACACACTGTATCCCCACACACACTGTAGCCCCACACACACTGCACCCCCACACACTGTATCCCCACACACACTGTACCCCCACATACACTGTACCCCCACACACACTGTGCCCCCACGCACTGTACCCCCACACACTGTATCCCCACACACACTGTACCCCCACACACTGTACCCCCACACACACTGTATCCCAACACACACTGTATCCCCACACACTGTACCCCCACACACACTGTACCCCCTCACACTGTACCCCCCCACACACTGTATCCCCACACACACTGTACCCCCACACACTGTACCCCCACACACACTGTATCCCCACACACTGTACCCCCACACACACTGTATCCCAACACACACTGTATCCCAACACACACTGTATCCCCACACACACTGTACCCCCACACACTGTACCCCCACACACACTGTACCCCCACACACACTGTAGCCCCACACACACTGCACCCCCACACACTGTACCCCCACACACACTGTATCCCCACACACTGTGGGGATCTCAGCGCCCGACTATACTCCTTGTACACCCATGACTGTGCGGCCAAGTTCCCCTCCAATTTTCAAGTTTGCTGACGACACCACCGTAGTGGGTCGGATCTCAAACAGCCACAGTACAGGAATGAGATCGAGAATCTGGTGAACTGGTGCGGCAACAATAATCTCTCCCACAATGTCAACAAAACAAAGGAGATTGTCATTGACTTCAAGAAGCGTAAAGGAGAACATGACCCTGTCTACATCAACGGGGACAAAGTGAAAAGAGTCGAGAACTTCAAGTTTTTAAGTGTCCAACAAACTGTCCTGGTCCCTCCTTGTGATGCTACAGTTAAGAAACTCCACCAACATCTCTACTTTCTCATAAGACTAAGGAAATTTGGCATGTCTGCTACGACTCTTGTCAACTTTCATAGATGCCCCATAGAAAGCATTCTTTCTGGTTGTATCACAGCTTGGTCTGGGCTCCTGCTCTGCCCAAGAGTACGAGGAACTACAAAAGGTCATGAATGTAAATCCAATCCATCACACAATCCATTGACTCTCTACATTTCCCAGTGCCTCAGCAAAGCAGCCAGCATAATTAAGGACCCCACGCACCCCGGACATTCTCTCTCCCACCTCCTTCCTTTGGGAAAAAGATACAAAAGTCTGAGGTCACATACCACCCGACACAAGAACAGCTTCTTCCCGGCTGCTGTCAGACTTTTGAATGGACTTATATTGCATTAAGTTGATCTTTCTCCACACCCTTGCTAAGACTCTAATACGACATTCTGCACTCTCTTGTTTCCTTCTCTATGGAGTATAACGTTAGCAAATGTGAAGTTATCCACTTCGGTAGAAATATTAATAGGAGGGATTGTTATTTAAAAGGCAAAAATCTGCAGCATGCTACGGTGCAGAGGGACCTGGGGGTCCTTGTGCACGAGCCGCAAAATCCCAGTCTGCAGGTGCAGCTGGTGATCAAGAAGGTGAATGGGATGCTGGCCTTTATATCGAGGAGGATAGAATATAAAAGTAGGGAAGTCTTGCTGCAACTGTACAGGGTACTGGTGAGGCCGCAGCTGGAGTACTGTGTGCAGTTTTGGTCGCCGCACTTGCAGAAGGATATATTGGCCTTGGAGGGAGTGCAGAGGAGGTTTACTAGGCTGATACCGGAGATGAGGGGGTTAGCCTATGAGCAGAGATTGAATAAGAACATAAGAAATAGGAGCAGGCCATCTAGCCCTTCGAGCCTGCCCCGCCATTCAATAAGATCATGGCTGATCTGTCGTGGCTCAGTTCCACATTACCGCCCTCTCCCCATAACCCTTAATCCCCTCTCTTATCAAAAACCCATCAACCCGCTTCTTAAATTTATTTAATGAGGCAGCCTTCACCACTTCAACGGGCAGAGAATTCCAGAGATTCACCACCCTTTGAGTGAAGAAGTTCCTCCTCAACTCCGTTCTAAACCGCTCCCCCCTTTATCTTGAGGCTGTGCCCCCTAGTCCTACTGTCCTTTCTGAGCGGGAAGAGTCTCTCCACCTCTATCCTATCCATCCCATTCATCATCTTATACGTCTCAATGAGATCTCCCCTCATTCTTCTAAACTCTAACAAGTACAAGCCTAGTTTATTCAGCCTCTCCTCATAGCTCAACCCCCTCAACTCTGGCATCAGCCTAGTAAACCTCCTCTGCACTCTCTCCAAGGCCAAAGCATAAGTACGACGCCCAAAACTGCACACAGTACTCCAGCTGCGGCCTCACCAATGCCCTATACAGCCGCAGCAAGACCTCCCTACTTTTATATTTAATCCCCCTCGCTATGAAGGCCAGCACCCCATTAGCCTTACAGACAGCACACTTGCTATAAGGCTATTGAAGCTCAGGGCTAGGAATTTTCAGTTCTAGTTTATGCCATGTTACAGTAATACAGCAGTAATATATATCTAACTTTACACAGTCCTATAATCATATCATCAAATTGGAGATTTAAATCAACAGTTGCTTCCTTCATTGTGTATGCTGGTCATGATGCAGTCGCGTAACGAATAACTCTTTTGCAGAATATCTGTTTATCCACATTTTCCCCAATGGTTACATCATTCGAAACATACAGAATGGAAGCAGGAGCAGGCCATTTGGCCCTTCGAGCCTGCTCCTCCAATCATTATGCTCATGGCTGATTGCAGCGTTAATGTCAGCCTACTTGTGACACTAATAAAATAAGCTTCAAACTTCTCCACAGAAGTTCACCAACTAGGCCTCCTCTTATTGTCACTCTGACATTTTTGGCCTAACCCAGGTTAAATGCAAACTTCAGTAACGGTACTGCATATTCTTTGTGGGCACTGCAGCTTTGACAGAATCTTCCAAACCCATGACCTCCACCGCTAAGAGTCATAGAATCCCGACCGTGCAGAAGGAGGCCATTCGGCCCATCGAGTCTGCACCAACAACAATCCCACCAGGCGTATCCCCGTAATCCCACATATTTACCCTGCTAATCCCTCTGACCTACACATTCCAGGACATTAGGGGGCAAGTTAGTACAGCCAATGCACCTAACCTGCACATCTTTGGACTGTGGGTGGAAACTGGAGCGCCCGGAGGAAACCCACGCAGACACGAGGGAGAATGTGCAAACTCCATACAGACAGTGACCCAAGCCGGGAATTGAACCTGGTGTCCCTGGAGCTGTGAGGCAACTGTGCTAACCACTGTGCCATCCTACATTCATTCCATTGGTTGTTCTAGCCTATTGCAATGAAAAACAAGGGAAGCTGGCAAGTGGGAGCACTGTTACCCACAACTTCCCCTCCAAGCAGAACATCACCCAAGCTTAGAAATAAATCGCTGTTGTTTCTCCGCCGCTGGGTTCAAGTCATGGAACTCCCTCCCAAACAGCACTGTGAGTGCAGCGATTCAAGGAGGTGACCCACCACGACCTTCTCAATGCCAACTGGGGATGGACAACAAGTGTTTGCCCTGCCACCAATCCCAACAATGAATGAATTAAAACATTTAGACTGAGTTTGTACTCGTTGGAGTTTAGAAGGCTGAGGGGGGGATCTTATAGAGACGTATAAGGTCATGAAGGGGATGGATAGGGTAGAGGTAGAGAGATTCTTCCCGCTTAGAAAGGACAGCAGGACTAGAGGACACAGCCTCAAGATAAGGGGGGGGTTGCAGTTTAGATCAGAGTTGAGGAGGAACTTCTTCACTCAAAGGGTGGTGAATCTCTGGAATTCTCTGCCCGTTGAAGTGGTGGAGGCTGCCTCGCTAAATATTTTTAAGTCACGGGTGGATAGGTTTCTGATAGACAGGGGAATTAAGGGGAGAAAGCGGGAAAGTGGAACTGATCCACTTCAGATCAGCCATGATCTTATTGAATGGCGGGGCAGGCTCGAAGGGGCTAGATGGCCTACTCCTGCTCCTATTTCTTATGTTCTTATGAATGGTATGTTTTGTCTGTATGGTGCGCAAGAAACAATATTTTCACTGTATGTTAATACGTCGGACAATAATAAATCAAATCAAATCACATACTCTACCCCCACACACACTCTCCCCCCAGACACAGTCCCCACACACATACTCTATCCCCACACACACTGTACCCCCCCACACACACTGTACCCCCACATATGCAGCAGGACATAGATAGGATGCAGGAATGGGCGGAGAAGTGGCAGATGGACTTCAATGCGGATAAATGTGTAGTAGTCCATTTCGGCAGAACCAACGGGATGAACGAGTACACTATTAAGGGCAGGGGTCTTAGTAGCGTTGAAGAGCAGAAGGATCTCGGGGTCCGGGTTCACAGGACTCTTAAATCGGCCTCGCAGGTGGAGGAGGTGGTCAAGAAGGCGTATGGTGTACTGGCCTTCATTAATCGAGGGATTGAGTTTAGAAGTCGGGAGGTAATGCTGCAACTTTACAGGACCCTCGTCAGGCCTCATTTGGAGTACTGTGCGCAGTTCTGGTCGCCTCACTATAGGAAAGACGTAGAAGCTATTGAAAGGGTGCAGAGGAGATTTACAAGGATGTTGCCTGGACTGGGAGGCATGCCTTATGAAGATAGGTTGAGGGAGCTGGGACTCTTTTCCCTGGAGAGGCGAAAGTTGAGAGGCGACCTGATAGAAGTTTATAAAATGTTGAGAGGAATAGATAGGGTGGACTCTCAGAGGCTATTTCCCCGGGTTGAAATGGTCGCTACGAGAGGACACAGATTTAAGGTGCGGGGAGGGAAGTACAGAGGTGATGTTAGGGGTAAGTTTTTCACTCAGAGGGTAGTGAGTGATTGGAATCGGCTGCCGTCGTCGGTGGTGGAGGCGAACTCGCTGGGGTCTTTTAAAAGACTTCTGGATGAGTATATGGGGTTTAATGGGATTGGGGGTTATAGATAGGTCTATAGATTGGTGGGGTTGATGCGATCGGCGCAACTCGAGGGCCGAAGGGCCTGTTTGTGCTGTAATGTTCTATGTTCTATGTTCTATGTTCTATGTTCTATATATACTCTACCCCAACACACACTGTATTCCACACACACACTGTACCCCATGCACTGTAGCCCCACACACTGTAGCTCCACACCTGAACCCCCACACAATGAACCCCCACACACTGACCCCCCGCACACTGAACCCCCCCCAGACACTGAACCCGCACACACTGAACCCCCACACACTGCATCTCCATACACTGAACCACCGCACACTCTACCACCCGCACAATACTTACCACACAACATACCCCCAAACACTACTGTGCACAGTACTCCTCACACACTGTACCCCCATACACTACACTCTTGACCCACAGTATCCCCATCCACTCCACTGGCACCCTACCCACTGTGTCCTACCCACTAAAACACAAGGGCACACCAGATTTCACAGTCCTTTATCTCACTCCCTCAATTTACATTCGTAAACACAGATTTCATGGGTGGAGATTAGGACTAACAACAGCCAACTGACATTGGTGGGAGTGATCTCAAGACCTCCTGACAGTAGTTGTATTATTGGACAGAGCTTATACCACAGGTAACGTAACGATTGGGGGGGCTTTAATATTGCTATGATCAGGAAGGAATCAAATTGTAAATTTGAGTTAACAGAATGCCTTTGCCAAAGTTTCTTAGAAAAATACATTATGGAACCAACTAGGAACCATTGCTATTATAAATCTAACTTTTTAAACTCATTCATGGGACATGGGCATAGCTGGCTGGCCAGCATTTACTGCCCATCCCTAATTGCCCTTGGAGGGTATTTGGGAGCAGTGTTAGATTTAGGCATAAGCTAAACAAGCTACAGCTTAGGGCCTTACAATCCTCAGGGGCCTCACAACATTTCTGAAGGTTTACGATGAAGAGAACGTTTAACGGCGGACACCAGAAAAGAGAAAGGCAGCACCAGCCTGAAGAGCAGCAACTCAAAAACTTTCCAAATGTGGACGGCTACTTTACTCCAGAAACAGATAAGGATCCGCAAACCCAAGGTGATCGGCAAAGTCCAAAGCAACACAGCCTAGTGCCCCTGTTACTGAGACAACAGAGTCTGGGATCTCAGCTGAGGAAAAGGCTGGAAGTGATGCAAAGGTGAGCGTTGCAGAGCCGACATCCACTGCTCGAACAGCAGATCCATGAGAGAGACCAAACCAGCCAAATGATAAATACGTAATCAGTAAATGCGTTCATTTGAAAATAATTTGCATTTTTCACTTTAAATACCTTGCTGTTAAATAATTAAAAGGCATAATCATGTTTTCAATTTTTTTTTGTGGCGACCCAGTGTCCTGTTTTGGTACGCACCTTTGTCAGACCTCTCGATGTAACTTTTTAACAAGGGGCCTCCAAGCTTCATACAGCATCAGGCCTCACCAAATCTGGCACTGTTTGAGACTCAACCACGTTGCTGTGGCTCTGGAGTCACAGGTAGGTCAGACCGGGTAAGGATGGCAGATGAACCAGTTGGGTTTTTCCGACAATTGACAATGGTTTCACAGTCATCAGGAGATTCTTAATTATGGATTTTAGTAATTGCTCAATAAGGCAGGGTTAGTATTGTTAGTATTGCTCGTTAACAGGTCTAGTATTCTCAATAAGGCAGGGTTAGTATTAGTATCGTCAGTCTACAGGTCCAGTATTGCTCAATAAGGCAGGGTTAGTATTGTTAGTATTGTCAGTCTACAGGTCTGGTATTGCTCAATAAGACAGGGTTAGTATTGTCAATCTACAGGTCCAGTATTGCTCATTAAGGCAGGGTTAGTATTGTTAGTTTACAGGTCTGGTATTGCTCAATAAGGCAGGGCTAGTATTGTTAGTTTACAGGTCCAGTATTGCTCAATAAGGCAGGGTTAGTATTGTTAGTTTACAGGTCCAGTATTGCTCAATAAGGCAGGGTTAGTATTGTTAGTTTACAGGTCCAGTATTGCTCAATAAGACAGGGTTAGTATTGTTAGTTTACAGGTCCAGTATTGCTCAATAAGGCAGGGTTAGTATTGTTAGTTTACAGGTCCAGTATTGCTCAATAAGACAGGGTTAGTATTGTTAGTTTACAGGTCCAGTATTGCTCAATAAGACAGGGTTAGTATTGTTAGTTTACAGGTCCAGTATTGCTCAATAAGGCAGGGTTAGTATTGTTAGTTTACAGGTCCAGTATTGCTCAATAAGGCAGGGCTAGTATTGTTAGTTTACAGGTCCAGTATTGCTCAATAAGACAGGGTTAGTATTGCTAGTCTAAAGGTGTAGTATTGCTTAATAAGGCAGGGTTAGTATTGCTGGTGGTGTTAGTCTACCCGTCTAGTATTGCTCAATAAGGCAGGGTTAATTAATAAAATCACAGTAAATGAAGGGGTGGTGAAAAGTCACCATACAGGGTGGTACAGTGGTTAGCACTGCTGCCTCACAGTGCCAGGGACCTGGGTTCAATTCCAGCTTTGGATCACTGTCTGTGCAGAGTCTGTACATTCCCCCCGTGTCTGCATGGGCTTCCTCCGGTTTCTTCCCACAGTCCAGATATGTGCAGGTTAGGTCGATTGACCACTACCCCTTAGGGTCAGGGGGATTAGCAAGATAAATGGGGTTACGGGGATAGGGCCTGGGTGGGATTGTTGTCGGTGCAGGCTTGATGGGCCGAATGGCCTCTCCTCCTGCACTGTGAAGACTCTATGAGTCAATTGAATTACGTTGGAAAGTGACACACTCAAATCCACAGCAAGAATCTTCAATGAGAAAGGCCAGTTACGTAGGTAGGAAGGGCGAGCTGGCTGATCGGGGAAATAGGCCGAAAGGGTTGGAGGTAAATTAAGAGCGGGACGATGATTCAAATCTTTCAATAAAGAAATGGCCATCAAACAAAGTCAAAGGAGATTTGGAAGACAAGAGGTAACCTGGTGATTGGGAGAGTTTTAGAAATCAAGAGAAGGTTGGTTAAAAAGGAAAATTATAACATTAAACTAGACGGTTATGTAAAAGCACCGACTGGACCATAAGACATAGGAGCAGAATTAGGCCATTCAGCCCATCGGGACTGCTCTGCCATTCAGTCACAGCTGATAAGTTTCTCAACCCCATTCTCCTGCCTCTGGGGTAGAGAATTCCAAAGATTTACAAGTCTTCGGGTGAAGAAACTTCTCCTCACTTCAGTCTGAAATGATCCCCCCCCCGCCCCTTAACCTGAGACTGTGCCTGAGTGTTGGGCAGGGTGTGGAGATGCCGGTGTTGGACTGGGGTAAACACAGTAAGAAGTCTGACAACACCAGCTTAGATTAGAACGCGTTCTAATCAGTATTCTGCAATCTGTGTGTGACTTTATACACCCTTCTCTGATCAGAACCTTCCACACACCTGATGAAGGAACAGCGTTTCCGAAAGCTTGTGGGTTTACTATCCAATAAACTGGTTGGACTTTAACCCGGTGTTGTGAGGCTGCTTACAGTGTTGGGCAGTCAGAGGAGGCGACCTCTCAGTGCCCATCCTGTCAAGCCTTTCTGGACAGATCCTGGGTCTCTCTGGGAACCCGTGGGGCACAGACAGGAAGGTGGAGTAGAAGCTGTAAGTCGTGCCATGGTGATACTGAATGACAGAGCAGACTGGTGGGCCCAATCCTCTCGTCCTGCTGCGATTCATAAACACAACTGCACCGTCACACACTTCCAAATGTTAACATTGAAACCTGAATTTAAACCTGATGTGTTTGATATACATAAACATTTGTATGGGAAAATACACATAAGCACATGTCCAGATACATTGAGCGATGTACTCATATATACATCAGTGTAACCACAGATGTAATGACACATACAAACCCAGACATGTACATAAACACAGGTTTCTATGTTCACACAGACTGTGATATATAGTCACACACACCCCTCTCTCTCATACACTCTCTCTCGCACACACACTTTCTCAAAGACTCTCACTCACACACACACATACACACTTACTCACTCACACACACATACTCGCACTCACTCTCATACACTCACTCACTCACACACACTCGCACTCACTCTCATACACTCATTCGCTCACACACACTCGCACTCACTCTCATACACTCACTCACACACACACACTCGCACTCACTCTCATACACTCACTCGCTCACACACACTCGCACTCACTCTCATACACTCACTCGCTCACACACACTCGCACTCACTCTCATACACTCACTTACTCACACACACTCGCACTCACTCTCATACACTCATTCGCACACACACACTCGCACTCACTCTCATACACTCACTCGCTCACACACACTCGCACTCACTCTCATACACTCACTTACTCACACACACTCGCACTCACTCTCATACACTCACTCACACACACTCGCACTCACTCTCATACACTCACTTGCTCACACACACTCGCACTCACTCTCATACACTCACTCACTCACACACACTCGCACTCACTCTCATACACTCACTCACACACACTCGCACTCACTCTCATACACTCACTCACTCACACACTCGCACTCACTCTTATACACTCACTCACTCACACACACTCGCACTCACTCTCATACACTCACTCGCTCACATACACTCGCACTCACTCTCATACACTCACTCACTCACACACACTCGCACTGACTCTCATACACTCACTCACTCACACACACTCGCACTCACTCTCATACACTCACTCACTCACACACACTCGCACTCACTCTCATACACTCACTCACTCACACACACTCGCACTCACTCTCATACACTCACTCACTCACACACACTCGCACTCACTCTCATACACACTCACTCACACACACTCGCACTCACTCTCATACACTCACTCACTCACACACACTCGCACTCACTCTCATACACTCACTCACTCACACACACTCGCACTCACTCTCATACACTCACTCACTCACACACACTCGCACTCACTCTCATACACTCACTCACTCACACACACTCGCACTCACTCTCATACACTCACTCGCTCACACGCACTCGCACTCACTCTCATACACTCACTCACTCACACACACTCGCAGTCACTCTCATACACTCACTCACTCACACACACTCGCACTCACTCTCATACACTCACTCGCTCACACACACTCGCACTCACTCTCATACACTCACTCACTCACACACACTCGCACTCACTCTCATACACTCACTCACTCACACACACTCGCACTCACTCTCATACACTCACTCGCTCACACGCACTCGCACTCACTCTCATACACTCACTCACTCACACACACTCGCACTCACTCTCATACACACTCACTCACACACACTCGCACTCACTTTCATACACTCACTCACTCACACACACTCGCACTCACTCTCATACACTCACTCACTCTCACAGACTCATGCACACATATATACGTACATGCTCACACACACACATATACAAACACACATAGGCATATATATAAATGTATATATATATATACATTAACATAATCTCGACTCCCTCAGTCTCGTGCCTCAGTCTCTCTTCCTTCAGTATCTTCTACATGACTCTGCCCCTCAAATTTTACTTCTGAGTCTCTTCCTTCCTCAATCCATTGTCCAAAAGTCTATCTTTCCCACACCACACTTTTCCTCTCTCCCGCGTTCTCCTTCTAAGGCTCCTCCGTCTCAGCCTCCTATTAGTCTCCTCCGCCTCCCTCTCACTCCCCTTCCCCTCTCCTTTCCCACCTTCCTCTCCGTTTTGCCTCAGAGAGGCCTCAGTCTTCTTCTTCTCTCTCTCCCACTCCCTCCCCTCACTTTCCTGACCCTTACGCCTTCCTGCCCTCAGGCACTAGCTCCCTCAGATTCCCTTTCCCTCTTTACATCCCGCCCCCTTCATTCTCTCCCTTCCACACTCTGCCTTCCCACAGCCCTCCTTCATCTCCCTTCCCTCAATCTTCCACGCCCTCACTCTCTCCCCCTCCCTAAATCTGCCATCCCCCCCACCAAAACCTGTTGAAGAGCCAATTGTGCTGTTTGTCACACATTGTACAACAGATTATAAAGAGAGGAACTCCTCTCTCAATGGTTAGGTATTAGCTGTAAGAAGTCTGACAACACCAGGTTTAAGTCCAACCGATTTATTTGATAGCAAACTCACTGGCTTTTGGGGTTTGCCCCTTCGTCAGCTCTCCATTCACCTGACGAAGAGGTCAACCTCGAAAGCCAGTGAGTTTACTATCAAATAAATCGGTTGGACTTAAACCTGGTGTCGCCAGACTTCTTACTGTGTTTACCCCAGTCCAACACCAGCATCTCCACATCATAGGTATTAGCTCTCAGAGAGGGATCAACCTCCCCTTTCTAACTATATGTTTACGTATATGCAAATATCTTCACAGACATATATCTGGACTGAAATTTCTGTGTATGATCAACACTCCAATGCCTTGAAAACACAAAGCCAATTTGCATCATTGTACCTACTCCATTACGGAGCCAGTGCATTGAGGACACCCTGTCTGTAAAGTCACACCAGGATCAATGGCCTTGATAGAGGATGAATGGGGCCATTTCCTGCTCCATTAGCAAAGCCCCCTGACATTCACCAGGGGACTCAGCCGGCTGTGGACAAACCATCAGACAGAATCACTGGGAGAAATTGGGATTCTGACGATGAAAGCAGTGTGTCCAGGAGTAGCCTGATCATGTTAGCCAGCCAACTGCAATCCACCAGGCATGACCATTCCCCTGGGCAAGGAGTCGGGAAGGGTTCATCAGGTTATTTGTTCTGCGCACATGCAATCAAATGAGATGGGCACGGAACTCAACCCAGAAGCTGCCACGTTCAAAAGAATCTTTAAAACTCCTCACCACTAAACTCAAACCGAGTACACTCCCAAACTCTGAACTCAAACTGAGTACTCTCCGCAACACTGAACTCCCGCAGTACTGAACTCCCCAACACTGGATTCAAACCAAGTACACTCCCAAACTCTGAACTCAAACTGAGTACACTCGCCAACACTCAACTCAAACCGAGTACACTTCCAACACTGCACTCAAACCAAGTACACTCCCCAACACTGAACACAAATCGAGTCCACTCCCCAACGCTGAACTCAAACAGGGTACACTCCCCAACGCTCAACTCAAACCAAGTACACTCCCAAACACTGAACTCAAACTGAGTACACTCGCCAACGCTCAACCCAAACCGAGTACACTCCTCGACACTGAACTCGAACTGAGTACACTCGCCAACGCTCAACTCAAACCGAGTACACTCCTCGACACTGAACTCGAACTGAGTACACTCGCCAACACTCAACTCAAACCGAGTACACTTCCAACACTGAACACAAATCGAGTCCACTCCCCAACGCTGAACTGAAACAGGGTACACTCCCCAATGCTCAACTCAAACCAAGTACACTCCCTAAAGCTAAACTCAAATCGAGTACACTCCCCAACGCTGAACTAAAACCGAGTACACTCCCCAACGCTGAACTCAAACGAGTACACTCCCCAACACTAAACTCAAACCAAGTACACTCCCAAACACTGAACTCGAACTGAGTACACTCGCCAACGCTCAACCCAAACCGAGTACACTCCTCGACACTGAACTCGAACTGAGTACACTCGCCAACACTCAACTCAAACCGAGTACACTTCCAACACTGAACTCAAACCAAGTACACTCCCCAACACTGAACTCAAATCGAGTACACTCCCCAACACTGAACTCAAATCGAGTACACTCCCCAACACTGAACTCAAATCGAGTACACTCCCCAACGCTGAACTAAAACCGAGTACAGTCCCCAACGCCGAACTCAAACGAGTACACTCTCCAACACTAAACTCAAACCAAGTACACTCCCCAATGCTAAATTCAAACTGAGTACATTCCCCAACGCTGAACTCATAGAATAGAATCATAGAATCATACAAAAACTACAGCACAAACAGACCCTTCAGCCCACATGTTACGCTGATCATATCCCTACCTACTAGGTTTACCTATAACCCTCAATCCTATTAAGTCCCATGTACTCATCCAGAAGTCTCTCAAAAACCCTAACGAATTTGCCTCCACCCCCACCGACGGCAGCCGATTCCACTCACTCACCACCCTCTGAGTGAAAACCTTACCCCTGACATCTCCTCTGTACCTGCTCCCCAGCACCCTAAACCCGTGTCCTCTTTGGCAGCCATTTCAGCCCTGGGGAAAAGCCTTCGAGAATCCACCCGATTAATACTCTCAACATTTTATAAACTTCTATCAGGTCACCTCTCAACCTTCGTCTCTCCAGGGAGAAGAGACCGAGCTCCCTCAACCTATCCTCATAAGGCATGCCTCCCAATCCAGGCAACATCCTTGTAAATCTCCTCTGCACCCTCTCAATAGCTTCCACATCCTTCCTGTAATGAGGCGACCAGAACTGTGCACAGTACTCTAAGTGGGGTCTGACCAGGCTCTTATAAAGCTCCAGCATTACCTCCTGACTCCTAAACTCAATCCCTCGATTGATGAAGGCCAGTACACCATACTCCTTCTTAACCACATCCTCTACCTACGAAGCTGATTTGAGAGGCCTATGAACTCGGACCCCAAGATCCTTCTGATGTTCCACACTGCCAAGAGCCCTTAATATTATATTCCTTCATCCCATTTGACCTGCCAAAATGGACCACCACATATTTATCCAGGTTGAAGTCCATCTGCCACTTCTCCACCCAGTCTTGCATCCTGTCTATGTCACGGTGCAACTTCTGACATCCCTCCAAACTATCCACAACACCTCCAACCTTCGTGTCATCGGCAAACTTACCAACCCGTCCCTCCACTTCCTCATCCAGGTCATTTATAAAAATGACAAACAGCAAGGGTCGTAGAACAGATCCCTGGGGCACTCCACTGGTGACTGACCTCCATGCAGAAAAAGACCCATCCACAACCACTCCTTGCCTTCTGCGGGCAAGCCATTCTGGGTCCACAAGGCCAAAGGCCCTTGGATCCCATGCCCTCTCACTTTCTCTGTAAGTCTTGCACGGCGGACCTTATCGAACGCCTTGCTGAAGTCCACATAAATCACATCCACCGCTCTTCCTTTGTCAATGTGTTTAGTCACATTTTCAAAAAACTCAACAAGGCTCGTAAGACACAATCTGCCTTTGACAAAGTCATGCTGACTACTTTTGATCATACTATACTTCTCTAAATGTTCATAAATCCTGTCCCTCAGAATCTTCTCCATCAACTTACAATCACTGAGGTTAGACTCACCGGTCGGTAATTTCCTGGGCTATCTCTGTTCCCTTTCTTGAATATAGGAACCACATCCACTATCCTCCAATCCTCTGGAACCTCTCCTGTCTTCATTGATGACACAAAGATCATCGCCAGGGGCTCTGCAATCTCTTCCCTCGCCTCCCACAGAAACCTGGGGTACATCCCATCTGGTCCCGGCGACTTATCTAACTTGATGCTATTCAAAAGCTCCAACACATCCTCTTTCTTAATGTCCACATACTTAAGCTTTTCAGTCTGCTACAAGCCTGCACTGCAACACCAAGATCTTTTTCCACTGTGAATACTGAAGTAAAGTATTCATTGAGCACCTCTGCTATAGAAACCGGTTCTATACAAACTTTCCCACCTTCACACTTGGTAGGTCCTATTCCTTCACATCTCATCCTTTTACTCTTCACACATTTGTAGAAGGCCTTAGGGTTTTCCTTAATCTTACCTGCCAAGGCCTTCTCATGACACCTTCTGGCTCTCCTAATTTCCTTCTTAAGTTCCTTCCTACAAGCCGTATACTCCTCTAGATCACAAACATTACCCAGCTCCCTGAACCTCTTGTACGCTTTTCTTTCTTTTTGATTAGATTCGTTACAGCTTCTGTGCACCACGGTTCCTGTAAACTCCAATAACTTCCCTGTCTCATCGGAACATGGAACTCAAACCAAATACACTCCCCAACGCTGAACTCAAACCCAGTACACTCCCCAACGCTATACTCAAACCAAATACACTCCCCAACGCTATACTCAAACCGAGTACACTCCCCAACGCTGAACTCAAACCCAGTACACTCCCCAACGCTGAACTCAAACCAAATACACTCCCCAACGCTATACTCAAACGCAGTACACTCCCCAACACTGAATTCAAACCCAGTATACTCCCCAACGCTATACTCAAACTAAATACACTCCCCAACGCTGAACTCAAACCCAGTACACTCTCCAACGCTATACTCAAACCGAGTACACTCCCCAACGCTATACTCAAACCGAGTACACTCCCCAACGCTGAACTCAAACCCAGTACACTCCCCAACGCTATACTCAAACCAAATACACTCCCCAACACTATACTCAAATGCAGTACACTCCCCAACACTGAACTCAAACCCAGTATACTCCCCAACGCTATACTCAAACCGAGTACACTCCCCAACGCTGAACTCAAACCCAGTACACTCCCCAACGCTGAACTCAAACCAAATACACTCCCCAACGCTATACTCAAACGCAGTACACTCCCCAACACTGAATTCAAACCCAGTATACTCCCCAACGCTATACTCAAACTAAATACACTCCCCAACGCTGAACTCAAACCCAGTACACTCTCCAACGCTATACTCAAACCGAGTACACTCCCCAACGCTGAACTCAAACTAAATACACTCCCCAACGCTGAACTCAAACCCAGTACACTCCCCAACGCTATACTCAAACCAAATACACTCCCCAACACTATACTCAAATGCAGTACACTCCCCAACACTGAACTCAAACCCAGTATACTCCCCAACGCTATACTCAAACCGAGTACACTCCCCAACGCTGAACTCAAACCCAGTACACTCCCCAACGCTATACTCAAACAGAGTACACTTCCCAACGCTGAACTCAAACCGAGTACACTCCCCAACGCTATACTCAAACTGAGTACACTCCCCAACGCTATACTCAAACCGAGTACACTCCCCAACGCTATACTCAAACCGAGTACACTACCCAACACTATACTCAAACCGAGTACACTCCCCAACGCTATACTCAAACCGAGTACACTCCCCAATGCTATACTCAAACCGAGTACACTCCCCAACGTTGAACTCAAACCGAGTACACTCCCTAACGCTGAACTCAAACTGAGTACACTCCCCAATGCTGAACTCAAACTTAGTACACACCCCAATTCTTAACTGAAACTGAGTACACTCTACAATGTTGAACTCAAACTAAGTACACACTCCAATATTGAACTCAAACCTGGTACACTCCCCAAAACTGAACTCAAACCGAGTACACTCCCCAACGCTGAACTTAAACCGAGTACACTCCCCAACGCTGAACTCAAACCGGGTACACTCCCCAATGCTGAACTCAAACCAAGTACACTCTCCAATTCTTAACTGAAACTGAGTACACTCCACAATGTTGAACTCAAACTGCGTACACACTCCAATATTGAACTCAAACCTGGTACACTCCCCAAAGCTGAACTTAAACCGAGTACACTCCCCAAAGCTGAGCTCAAACCGAGTACACTCCTCAATGCTGAACGCAAATTGAGTGCACTTCCGAACACTGAACTCAGACAGAGTAAACTTCCCAACCCTGAACTCAAACCTAGTACACTTCCCAACGCTGAACTCAAACAAAGTACACGCCCCAACACTGAACTCAAATCAAGTACACGCCCCAACGCTGTACTCAAAGCGAGTACACTCCCCATCGCTGAAGTCAAACCAATTATACTCCCCAATGCTGAACTCAAACCGAGTACACTCACCAATACTGAACTCATCGGAGTACACACTCCAACATTGAACTCAAACCTAGTACACTTCACAATGCTGAACTCAAACAAAATACACTTCACAACACTGAGTTAAATTGAGTACACTCCCCCACATTGAACTCAAATCAAGTATAGTCCCCAAAACTGAACTAGTCTTGAACCTCCAACAACCACATTCTTTTTAACTTCACTCAACTTCAAATTCATAGAAACATAGAATCCCTATAATGCAGACAGAGGCCATTCGGCCCATCGAGTGTGCACTGACCATTGTCCCACTCAGCCTCTATCCTCATAACCCCATGCATTTACCCTAGCTAGTTCTCCTGACACGATGGGTCAATTTAGCATGGCCTATCCACTTAACCCGCACATCTTTGGACAGTGGGCAGAAACCAGGACACCCGGAGGAAACCCATGCAGACACAGGGAGAACATGCAGCCTCCACACAGACTGTGACAGGGCTTTCTGGTCCTGGGCTGAGCATGGCCGGAAAATCCCACCCGGAAAGTGGTGGGTGTCCTGGAATGCACTGCCAGAGGAAGTGGTGGAAGCAGGCACATTGGCAACGTACTGGAGTTCTATGAAGATGTGTCTAGGGCGGTGGATAGAGGAGAGCCGGTGGATGTGGCCTTTCTGGATTTTCAGAAGGCGTTTGACAAAGTACCTCACAAGAGGTTATTGCAGAAGGTCGAGGGACATGGAGTTGGGGGTAGGGTATTAGCGTGGATAGAGGATTGGTTGTCAAATAGGAGGCAGAGAGTGGGGGTCAATGGGTGCTATTCGGATTGGCGGTTGGTGACTAGTGGGGTGCCCCAGTGGTCGGTGCTGGGGCCTCAGCTTTTTACCATTTATATAGATGATCTGGAGGAGGGAACCGAGTGTAGGGTGTCGAAATTTGCTGATGACACCAAGATTGGGGGAACGGCAAATTGTGCAGAGGGTGTGGAGAGTCTGCAGAAGAATCTAGATAGGCTGGGCGAATGGGCCAGGAAATGGCAAATGGAATTTAATGTTGGCAAGTGTGAGGTGGTCCACTTTGGTAGGAAGAATGGTAGGAAGGACTATTACTTATGGGGTGAAAAACTGCAGCAGGCGACGGTGCAGAGGGACCTCGGGGTCCTTGTGCATGAGTCGCAAAAACCCAGCCTGCAGGTGCAGCAGGTGGTCAGGAAGGCTAATGGGATGCTGGCCTTCATAGCGAGGGGGATTGAATATAAAAGTAGGGAGGTCTTGCTGCAGCTGTACAGGGCATTGGTGAGGCCGCAGCTGGAGTACTGTGTGCGGTTTTGGGTGCCGCACCTGCGCAAAGATATTTTGGTCTTGGAGGGAGTGCAGAGGAGGTTTACTAGGCTGATGCCGGAGTTGAGGGGGTTGAGCTATGAGGAGAGGCTGAATAAACTGGGCTTGTACTCGTTAGAGTTTAGAAGAATGAAGGGAGATCTCATTGAGACGTATAAGACGATGAATGGGATGGATAGGATAGAGGTGGAGAGACTGTTCCCGCTCAAAAAAGACAGTAGGACTAGGGGGCACAGCCTCAAAATAAAGGGGGGGGGCGGTTTAGAACGGAGTTGAGGAGGAACTTCTTCACTCAAAGGGTGAATCTCTGGAATTCTCTGCCCATTGAAGTGGTGGAGGCTGCCTCGCTAAATATATTTAAGACGCGGGTTGATGGGTTTTTGATAAGAGAGGGGATTAAGGGTTATGGGGAGAGGGCGGGAAGGTGGAGCTGAGCCACGACAGATCAGCCATGATCTTATTGAATGGCAGGGCAGGCTCGAAGGGCTAGTTGGCCTACTCCTGCTCCTATTTCTTATGTTCTTATGTTTAAGAGGCATCTGGATGGGGACACGAATAGGGAGGGAATAAAGGGATATGAGCTGAGTAAGGGCAAAAGATTTTTTGTTTAGTTTGGTTCATGATTGGCACAGGTTTGGAGGGCCAAAGGGCCTGTTCCTGAGCTGTACTTTTTTTTTGATCTTTGTGAGGCAAGCCAGGAATCGAACCCAGGTCCCTGGCGCTGTGAGGTAGCAGTGCTAACCACCGTGACACCCAGCCCTCCCCGGGATAGAACATTCCCAAAGATTCACAACTCTTTGAGTGGAGTAAACTTCTCCTCTTCTCAGTGCTGAATGATCGGACCCCTTAACCTGAGACTGTGCACACCCCCTCCGCTGCCGCGTTTTAGATTCCCCGAGCAGCAGAAACAACCTCTGTGTCAACCCGATGACTTCTGACAGAAGTTTGAGCTTCCACTGACGTTGTCACTCAGTCTTCTTAACTCCAGAGAACATAATCCCCGCTTCCTCAACCACTCATCATTGGACAACTCCCTCGCCCCAGGGACCAATCTAGACCAACGCTGTATCCTACACTTTCCTCAGTATGAATCCCATTCTATTTTATTCATTGATGGGATACAGCCTGGGTCAGCATTTATTGCCCATCCCTAGCTGCCTTTGAACTGAGTGTCGCGCTTGGCCATTTCAGAGGGCGGTTGAGGGTCAACCACATTGCTGTGGGTCTGGAGTCACATGTAGGCCGGACTGGCTAAGGACGGCAGACTTCCTTCCCTAGAGGACATTTAGCTCATGAGGAATGGTGATGGAGATGGGATTAATCCGCAGGAAGTTAGTCATGCTGTTTACTATTTGCCCTGATTATGGTCGTATATATTTCTTGGCTTGTTTGTGGGTGGCATGTTGAACATTGAGTGTTAAACAATCCCTGTGCCACCCCCCCCCCCCCCACCCCCTTCACCTCCCCCCCCACCCTTCACCCGACACCAAACAGAAAGAAAGTTTCCCCTTATAGGGAAGAGCATATAAGGAGAAGTTAGACAAACAATTGATGGAGACAGGAACTGGGGAGTTACACTGGATTCAGATGAGAAAAGGTGGGAAGATGATTCCCAATGACGGCACGGTGGTTAGCACTGCTGCCTCACAGCGCCAGGAACCCAGGTTCAATTCCAGCCTCGGGTCACTGTCTGTGTGGAGCTTGCATGTTCTCCCCATGTCTGCGTTGGTTTCTTCTGGATGCCCTGGTTTCCTCCCACAGATGTGGAGATGCCGGCGTCGGACTGGGGTAAACACAGTAAAAAGTCTGACAACATCAGGTTTAAGTCCAACCAGTTTATTTATCACAAGCTTTCGGGGTTAGCCCCTTCGTCAGGTGAATGGAGAGTTCTGGCCTCAGACAGAGCATATAAAGCACAGACAGTTTAGAGATTACTGATTGGAATGTGAATCTTTCCGAGTGTGTGTCTATTATTAGAATGCAAGGTGTAAAGATTCACATTCTAATCAGTAATCTCTAAACTGTCTGTGCTTTATATGCTCTGTCTGAGGCCAGAACTCTCCATTCACCTGACGAAGGGGCTAACCCCGAAAGCTTGTGAGAATATTATCAAATAAATAGGTTGGACTAAAACCTGGTGTTGTCAGACTTTTTAATGTGTTCCACCTTACAGTCCAAAGATATGTAGTTTAGTTGGATTGGCTGTGGTAAATTGCTCCTTAGTGTCCCAAGATGTGTAGGTCAGGTCGATTGGCCATAGTAAGTGCACAGGGTTACAGGGATAGGGAGGGGTTGGTGGGCCTGGCTGGGATGCTCTGTCAGAGAGTTGGAGCAGACTTGGTGGGCCAAATGGCCTCCTTGTGCACTTTGGGGATTCTTTAGTTCTGTGGACAGGAGGAAGAGGCCAAACCTGAGAACTAATGGAGAATTCACGGAGGAGATGAACAATGAGGGTGTGGTGCTCGCTCAGGGGTAGAGTGGCGCAAGAACTTCAATGATCTCATCAAGGTAGGAGAGGTAAGTGACATGCTACATTCAAGTGCACAGCACGTCTCCAGCCAACACACCTTACAGCTACAACCATTCCTCTCTTACAAGGCACCTCCTCACATTCCCAAAGGATGAGCCACCATCTTCCTCAGGCTCACTCTTGCCCTCACCGTATCGCCCAGACATGTTCTCATTCCTTCGTCTCCACACATTGCAGTCGACACACCCCCTAATTCTGAGTAGAGCGTACACAACTCCAGGGATAGGGAAGGAGGTGGGGGATGGACCTCCAGTCACCACCACCCAGGCCACTGTCTAGAAGGTCACCACGGAGACCTGCACTCTTTCGGAATGGATGCCCGCTTGAAATGGAGAGCCAGGCCTCCCAGATACCTGGTGATAGAACCACACGGGAGAGATTCTCCGGCCTCCAGCCCTGTGTTTCCCGCTGGCGGGAGGTGACCTGTTGTTTGATAGCAGCGGGATTCTCTGCTCCCGTCGCTGTCAATGGAAATTCCCATTGATGAAACCCCCCCCCCTCCGGCTCGGATGCGTTGGCAGCGGGACTGGAAAATCCCACTAGTGTAAATGGCTGGAGGATCCCGGCCCATATTTCTAGAAGGACAAAAGGCTGCAGATATCTGGGAACACGACCCACCTGGAGGTTCCCCTCCAAGTCACTCACCACCCTGATTTGGAAACATATCAGCCATTCCTTCACTGTCGCTGGGTCAAACTCCTGGGACTCACACCTTAACAGCGCTGTGGGTGTACCTACAGCAGGGTGGCACAGTGGTTAGAACTGCTGCCACACAGCGCCAGGAACCGGGGTTCAATTCCTGGCTTGGGTCACTGTCAGTGCAGAGTCTGCATGTTCACCCCATGTCTGCGTGGGTTTCCTCCGGGTGCTCCGGTTTTCACCCACTGTCTGAAAGATGTGCTGGTTAGCTGGATTGGCCGTGCTAAATTCTCCCTCAGTGCACCCGAACAACGTGGCGACTAGGGGATTTTCACAGTAACTTCATTGCAGTGTTAAGCCTACTCGTGACACTAATAAATAAGCCTTAAAACTTAAACAGAGATTCAAGAAGGTGGCCCACCTCCACCTTCTCTCGGGGCAATTAGGGACAGGCAATAAATGCTGGTATAACTAATGCCCTGCGATTAATAAATGAGGAAACACATGTTGATGTGATCTCACCAGTAAATGAACACCAGCATCTGCATAGCAATGTCCCAATCTGTCTTCTTGTCCGTTCGAATTCATGTCTTTCCGCGTGACTGGGGAGCTGGAGTTGGAGAAGGTGGAGAAAGCCTCACAGGAGGTTTTGCAATAAGGGCTCCGCACCTCAGTCAGGCTTTCCCAGGCCGGTTGTTGGGTTGCCTCCATGGTGAGCGGGACATTGGCAGTGCTGAAGAGTCCCCGTCAGGACAAGGGTTCGTCAAGCTCTTCCTCGCAAGGTGCGTCAATGGTTGGCGGGCAACCCTGCCAGTGTTTCAAGAGTCAGCAAACATCCTTGGAGAGAAACTAGAGCATTCCATCTGTAGTGAGGCTTCCAAGATGTCTCAGGCCTTTCCAATGATGCCCACCTCCTGGGAAAGACTGAGCTCCCGGCTCACTCCAGTGACTGAAGGCCATCTCAAGCCAGTGAAGACCACACTCAGTGTGCCGGTTCAAACAGGATGGGGTAAGACTTTGACTTTGATTCAGCCCCCCCCCCTAGGTGCTATCCAGCTTGAGGCAAGTCAGGAAGCACTGATGATCTGTAGGAGGGAAGATAGAGACAGTGGAGTGGCCGCAGGATCCTGGTTATATCAGATCCTGCCAAGGGTGTAGAAAGCTCCTTGACTTCCTCCTCTTGTCACTCCAGTCCCATCTGCTGATCAAGGCACTCTGGAACCCCTTGCTGTCCGTGCTGAAATCACCCTAAATCACATCTTCAGTTTCTCAATGTCATGCTCAGTGGCCGCTCCCCCATGGCTTCCATTCTATGGTTGGTCCTCATTATCAGCCAGGTCACATGACACCAGGTTATAGTCCAACAGGTTTATTTGTAAATCACGAGCTTTCGGAGCACTGCTCCTTCACCTTTCAAGGCAGCAGTGCTCTGAAAACTCGTGATTACAAATAAATCTGTTAGACTATAACCTGGTGTTGTGTGACCTCTCATCTTACCCACTCTAGTTCAACACCGGCACCTCCAAGTCAGGTCCTTAGAAAGTAGACTTTCCTTACGAGCCACTCTCTGCCAGCGTGTGAAGATCTGTACCAAGCTTGACTGACACAGAATAAAAGCTTCGTCTAAGCTTCCTCGGTATCTCGCAGTGCAGTAGAATAGAGTCAAAGATTGTTCACAGCACAGGAAGAGCCATTCAGCCCATTGTGTCTGTACTAGCTCTCTGCAAGGGCAACTCAATTCATCCCAAGCCCCTGTCATTTCCCTATAGCCCTGTGAGCTTTTGTTCCAATGAGATTATTGTCCAACTCCTGTTGCAGAGGCACTATTGAACGTGCAGAATGTCTTCTGGTGGTGACAACATTTGAGCATCAATGGAGTGGAATCCATGGGCAGAATTTTCCCAATCCGACTGCCACGGGAATCTTGGCAGGTGCGACATGGACCATGCAAAGTGGTCTGTTGATCTCGGGCAGGATTTTCTGGCATTTGGGCACACTCCTTGTGTGGAGTTTATACGTTCCCTCTGTGTCTGTGTGGATTTCCTCCAGGTGCTCCTGTTTCCTCTTAAAGTCTGAAAGATGTGCTAATTAGATGCATTGGCCATGCTAAATTGTCCCTTAGTGTCCAAAAATGAGTAGGTTAGATGGATTGGCCATGCTAAATTGCCCCTAATGACCAAAGATGTGTAGGTTAAGTGGATTAGCCGTGCTAAATTGCCCCTTAGTGACCAAAGATATGTAGGTTAGGTTGATTGGCCATGCTAAATTGCCCCTTAATGATCAAAGATGTGTAGGTTAGGTGGATTGGCCGTGCTAAATTGCCCCTTAATGACCAAAGATGTGTAGGTTAGGTGGATTGGCTGTGCTAAATTGCCCCTTAGTGACCAAAGATGTGTAGGTTAAGTGGATTGGCCATGCTAAATTGCCCCTTAGTGACCAAAGATATGTAAGTTAGATTGATTGGTCATGCTAAATTGTCCCTTAATGACCAAAGATGTGTAGGTTAAGTAGATTGGCCATGCTAAATTGCCCCTTAGTGACCAAAGATGTGTAAGTTAGGTTGATTGGTCATGCTAAATTGCCCCTTAATGACCAAAGATGTGTAAGTTAGGTTGATTGGTCATGCTAAATTGCCCCTTAATGACCAAAGATATGTAGGTTACGTTGATTGGTCATGCTAAATTGCCCCTAATGACCAAAGATGTGTAGGTTAGGTGGATTGGCCGTGCTAAATTGCCCCTTAGTGACCAAAGATATGTAGGTTAGGTTGATTGGTCATGCTAAATTGCCCCTTAGTGTCCAAAGATGTGTAGGTTAAGTGGATTGGCCATGCTAAATTGCCCCTTAATGACCAAAGAGGTGTAGGTTAGATGGATTGGCCATGCTAAATTGCCCCTTAGTGACCAAAGATGTGTAGGTTAGATGATTGGCCATGCTAAATTGCCCCTTAGTGTCCAAAGATGTGTAGGTTAGATGATTGGCCATGCTAAGTTAGTGTCTGGGGGATTAACAGGGTAACTATTTGGGGTTCGGGGGAATAGGACCTCGGTGTTGTAAGCCTGATGGGCCGAATGGCCTCCCTCTGCGCTGGAGAGATCCTGCGATTCCATTGTGCCCCTGGAGACGCACAGATCAGACCTGGTAAGGGTGGTAGATTTACTTTCCTGAAGGACATTACTGAACCAGGTGGGGGGGAGGGGGAATGAATGAATCTTAAAGGAACAGGAGTTTTGCAAAGTGTGGGTGGGTGGGGGGGGAGGGGGGCATGTTTGGAACTTTTGCATGGCACCCAGGGAGGGGTCGGGGAGGGGGTGGTGGTGCAGCTTTAAATTTGGGGTGCAAAGGGTTAATCCCAATCCCTGCAGTTGTGAATGGAGACGTCACTGATAGAGGTGAGGTCAGATCTTTGGGACAATGGTTTGAGTTGAGGAATGCATGGTGAGAGACAGCTGCAAACGCGGTGGGCTCGATGGCAGCCTGTGCAATGCACCCGGTGCAAACTCCCGGGGCGGCAGCCAGCTTCCCGGGACACTTATTAGCAGCAAAAAGGCAATAAAACCGAACAAAGATAATCAGGGCAAAGAGGAGCGCTACACACTTAGAAACAAAGGTTGTTGGGTCCTCCTGCAAACGCAGAGTGAGAGTGGCTGATCACTCCGCCTTCAAAGTCAAGTCCCCCCTTTCTCCTGGCATCTTGCCAGCACCATCCAGCGAGAGAATGTGAGTGCACTCTCTGTGGCTGGACGGAGCTGCGGGAGTGGGTGTGGGTGTGTGTGTGTGTGTGTGTTATCTCTCTCTCTTGTCAAGACAGCACACACACACCATCCCACAGCCAAATTCAAGACTGCCTTCCAAAGGTTGGGGGGGTTGGTTTTTGTAAAAAGAAGCACATTATTGATAAAGATCATTCACATTATCATAAGGAACAATTCACATCCCTAGTATCCGGCTGGCAACTGAAACCAGCCCTCAAGCTGGTTTCCTCCCACACTCCAAAGATGGGCTGGTCAGGGTGAATTGGCCGCGCTAAGTTCTCCCTCAGCGTATCGGAACGGGCGCCAGAGTGTGGCGACCGGGGGGATTTTCACAGTAACTAACTTCATTGCAGTGTTAATGTAAGTTTGCTGGTGACACTAATAAAGTTTTTCACCTTGACTTACATGGGAAAAACAAAACTGAAACCCAGGGAAAAGATGAACACGGATTCTGGGAAAAATTAACACCAGAACACAAAAATTAAACCCCAGGGAAAAATTACCGCTGAAACTTAAAACTGAACTGTGGTTCTCAAGCTGTTTCTCCCACCTTCCTCTAAGAATGACCTGAACCCACTGGAATCCCAACGTGTGCAAAGATCCTGACCCCCTGCCTCTCATTCCTCTGGATTGTTTTGTAGGCTGTTTGGGGTTCATTCTCCAAAGTGTTGGTACTTATTTTTAACCTGTTTCCCACGTGTTTAGTCAGTGTTTGATTTTTTTCCCCCGCCCCTCCCCTGATTTTTTTGTATTGGTCACCTCCTCTCCCCATCCTCACACCTTCCCTGGATTTTAAGGCATTATTCCACTGCCGTCCCCACACCACCACAGTTCAGTTTTAAGTTTCAGCGGTAATTTTTCCCTGGAGTTTAATTTTTGTGTTCTGGTGTTAATTTTTCCCAGAATCAGTGTTCATCTTTTCCCTGGATTTCAGTTTTATTTTTCCCATGTAAGTCAATGTGAAAAACTTTATTAGTGTCACCAGCAAACTTACATTAACACTGCAATGAAGTTACTATGAAAATCCCCCGGTCGCCACACTCTGGCGCCTGTTCCGAAACGCTGAGGGAGAATTTAGCGCGGCCAATTCACCCTAACCAGCCCATCTTTGGAGTGTGGGAGGAAACTGGGAGCACTCAGAGGAAACCCACGCAGACACGAGAAGAACATGCAGACTCCACACAGACAGTGACCCAAGCTGGGAATCAGTTAGTGTGTATACAGAGAAACAATTTTCACTGGCTGGCAAGTCAAGGGCTAGAGGTGCAGCCAAAATGTTAGCAAGAAATTAGGGAAGACTTGCTTCACAGAACGGGTGGTAAGAACTCTCATCTGCTGGTGACAAATGAAGCCAGAAATATTCAACTTTCAACACTGATAGATTATCCAATTGGTATTTTTGTAAAGTGAAAGGTGAGTAAATGTACCCTGACTAACCTTGACCAGTTCACAGTAACCCTTTTTGACTTCGGCACATTATAATGTGAGACAGACAAAGGGGACAAGAATCAGATGAACATAGAACATTACAGCGCAGTACAGCCCTCGATACAAGATGGTTAAAGGATTAGGTAGGGTGAACAGTGAGAGCTGTTTTTCCTCGGATGGAGATGGCTAGCACGAGGGGCCATTGCTTTAAATTGAGGGGTGATAGATATAGGACAGATGTCAGAGGTAGGTTCTTGACTCAGAGAGTAGTAAGAGGAATGCCCTGCCTGCAACAGAACTGGATTCGCCAACATTAAGGGCATTTAAATGGTCATTGGATAAACATATGGATGATATTGGAATAGTGTAGGTTAGATGGACTATGAAGGTCCAACACCACTTTATTAAACACTTCATTAAGGAAAAAAATCAATCTCTTTACAGGACTCTGCAAAATATATTCTTAAATCTCTGAATAAACAGTGTTAGGGACCAGATTAGAAACTCCAAGGTGTATTATGAAGTAGCCTAGACCCGAACTATTTCTGATTTTGGCATTAGGGTGACCATAACGTGTTTCCCTACAGGTGTCATTCAATTGACCCATTGGGAAGCTTTTATCAAAACAAACTTTATTTTTAACAAAGTTAAAATTTAACAAAAAGAATTAGCATAATTTTTAACCAATTGGACATACTTAAACATGACACTATATAATTCTTAACAGCTACCCATTGCTACAGTTCCAATGTAAGCAATATTCCCATAAACATAAATCCTACTTCAGAACCAATTCGCACCAAAAACAGATTTGATCACGTGGATACTAGATTTCCATCCTTTTAACTCCTCTGGATAGATACAGCAAGACACCTGCCTTCTGACTCCCATACAGCAGTTTCCAGAGAAGGAAACATCCTCAAACAGCAAAACTTCAGAGAATAAACCTAGTTTCGGGAAGATCCCAGTCTCCAGACTTCAGAGACTCAGAACTATTTCTTCTTTCTACAACTTCCACAAAATGGGTTTCTCTCTGTCAGCCTAGTCCTGCTCAGTCACCTGATATTATTATCAGTCATCCCAACCAAGCCCTTCTCCGCAAAACTCCAGGGGAAGACACTAAAGTTACAACCCTGAACTACTCCAGATTAAAGCCCTACTCCGCAAAACCCCAGGGGAAGACACTAAAGTTACAACCCTGAACTACTCCAGATTAAAACAAACATTGTCGCAATTAAGATCAATTATGCTGCTGCAGTAACAACAGAGGCTACCAGTTACTGTCCAAGTAGCACTGGTGTTAGAACAGACTGTTAAGAAAAGAAATCCTGCACATGAAGCATGATGGGGTCAGCACAGTGGTTAGCACTGCTGTCTCACAACATCAGGAACCTGGGTTCAATTCTGGCCTTGGGTCACTGTCTGTGTGGAATTTGCACATTCTCCCCGTGTCTGCATGGGTTTCCTCCGGGTGCTCCAGTTTCCTCCCACAGTTCAAAGATGTGCTGGTCAGATTGATTGGCCATGCTAAATTTCCCCGTAGTGTCAAGGGAATTGGCAGGATAAATATGTAAGGTTACAGGAATAGGGTCTGGGTGGGATTGAGGTCAGTGTAGTCTCGATGGGCCGAATGGCCTCTTTCTGCACTGTAGGGTTTCTATGATTTCTATGACTGGTAATTCCTGTTCAGTACGGCTGAGACAGGCTGTTCCTCAGTCTTCGGGTTTTGGCTGATGTTTCAGGATTCGCAGTTGTCCATTTGGGCTTTCACTCTCACCTAGGGTAGGCTCTGGCCTTCGGGCAGTCACAAGGAGTGGTCTTCTGGGTCTGGTCAGTCTGACGACACTCACCACAAGGAGCTGGAGGTGTTGTGTTGAAGGTGTTCTCTGGAGACACTGTTGAAGAAAGTGTGAAAAGGCAGCGGGCAGCACAGTGGATTAGCACTGCTGCCTCACAGCGCTAGGGACCCAGGTTCGATTCTAGCCTCGGGTCACTGTCTATGTGGAGTTTGCACATTCGCCCTGGGTGCTCCAGTTTTGTTCTACACTCCAAAGATGTGCGGGTTAGCTGGATTGGCCATGCTAAATTGCCCCTTAGTGTCAGGGGAATTAGCTGGATAAATACACGGGGCTACGGGGGTAAGGACTGGGTGGGATTGTGGTTGGTGCAGACTTGATGGGCTGAATGGCCTAGTTTTGCACTGCAGGGATTCCATGATTCTACGAGAGAACTCCAGGTTACTCTCATAACTCCCTTCTCCAAGACTCTGATGCCTGTGTCCAAACCTTGTCACACTATGCCTCTGGTCTCCTACTGAGCTGGGTGCCAGCAAGTCTGTGTAGCATTCTTCTGATGTGGGTATGCCGGCGTTGGACTGGGGTAAACACAGTAAAAAGTCTGACAACACCAGGTTTTAGTCCAACCTATTTATTTGATAATATACTCACAAGCTTTCAGGGTTAGTCCCTTCATCAGGTGAATGAAGAGTTCTGGCCTCAGACAGAGCATATAAAGCACAGACAGTTTAGAGATTACTGATTAGAATGCGAGTCTTTACACCTAACCTGCTGTTCAAGTCTTAAAGTGGCTGATAATGTGAGTGGAAGGAGCACTGATCACAGTTTAAAGAGATGTGTATTGTCTCCAGACAGTACAGTAAGTGAGGTTTTGCAAACCCAGGCTAGTCACGGGGGTTACAGATAGTGCGACATGAACCCAAGATCCCTGTTGAGACCGTCCTCATGTGTGCGGAACTTGGCTATCAGTCTCTGCTCAGCGACTCTGCGCTGTCGTGTGTCATGAAGGCTGCCTTGGAGAATGCTTACCCGAAGGTCAGAGGCTGAATGCCCGTGACCACTGAAGTGTTCGCCAACAGGAAGGGAACAGTCTTGCCTGGTGATTGTCGAGCGATGTTCATTCATCCGTTGTCGTAGCGTCTGCACGGTCTCCCCAATGTACCACGCATTCTTCTGACAAAGCAGGTTCACCAAAGATGTAAACGGCAGTCTGTCCTGAAACAATGCGGCCGTTAGCAGCTGGCCAGGCAGTTCCAGGCCTGTCTGGCTTTGATTGTCCAAGGCTTGGCTACATGAAGACAGTCCGTTCTAGATCTGCAGTTTGCAAATTGCAGAGTCCAGCTGGGTTTAAATTTGGTAGCCACATTTCGAGTTTGTATCAAAATGGAAAAAAAACAATATTTCTGCAACAGAGCTGGAGGTCATGGGTCACCTGACCGCAGTGTTAGGGATTTGAGGCTAAGCTGGTGTCTGGGGTTTGTTCACAATCAGCCATGACCTCATTGAATGGTAGGACAGACTGAATGTCCACTCCTGTCCCCCAGTGTTCCCACAGAAGTGGAGGTAAGCAATCTTGTGCAACAACAGATCAGAGGTTGTCCCATACGGTTGTCCCGACCTGATAGAGGTGTATAAGATGTTGAGAGGTATAGAGAGGGTGGATTCTCGGAGGCTATTTCCCAGGGGCTGGAATGGTCGCTATGAGAGGACACAGGTTTAAGGTGCTGGGGAGCAGGTACAGAGGAGATCTCGTCAGGGGTAAGTTTTTCACCCAGAGGATGGTGAGTGAGTGGAATCGGCTGCCGTCGGTGGTGGTGGAGGCAAACTCGCTGGGGTCTTTTAAGGGACTTCTGGATGAGCACATGGGATTTAATGGGATTGAGGGTTATAGATAGGCCTGGTAGGTAGGGATATGATCAGTGCAACTTGTGAGCCAAAGGGCCTGTTTGTGCTGTAGTGTTCTATGTTCTATAACACAGAGACATCAACAGCGTAGAGAGATCCAGATAGTTTGATCCAGATAGGCTTCACATGACCATACAAATTAGGAGCTGGAGTAGGCCACTCAGCCCCTTGAGCCTGCTCTGCCATTCAATAAAATCATGGCTGATCTGATTGTAACCTCCACATTCCTGTCTACCCCGATAACCTCTCACCCTCCGACTTGTTAATCAAGAATCTGTCTCACTCTGTCTTAAACATACTCAAAGACCCTGTTGTATGAGCTGCAGTTGTCTACAGCAACGTAGAATGTTCAGTTCCACTGCCTTTCAAGAGAGTTCCAGAAATTCACCATCAAATCTCCCCTGCTGGAAAGTGTTTATGTGCAGAGACTGGATGTGGACAGAATGACCTTAGTGGGGTGACCTTCACAAATAGTCTCATGATGTCCAGATTTCACACTGGGACAAGAATTTGATTTGATTGATTATTGTCACATGTGTTGGGATACAGTGAAAAGTATTGTTTCTTGCACACTATACAGACAAAGCATTCATAGAGTACATGGGAGAGAAGGAGAGGGTGCAGAATGTAGTGTTACAGTCATAGACAGGTTGCAGAGAAAGATCAACTTTATATAAGGTAGATCCATTCAAAAGTCTGACGGCACCAGGGAAGAAGCTGTTCTTGAGTTGGTTGTGATGTGATCTCAGACTTCTGTATCTTTTTCTCGGTGGAAGAAAGTGGAAGAGAGAATGTTGGGGTGCATGGGGTCCTTGATTATGCTGGCTGCATTCCTGAGGCAGCGGGAAATGTAGACAGAGTCACTGGATGGGAGGCTGGTTTCTCTGATGGACTGGGCTACATTCACAACCCTTTGTAGGTTCTTGTGGTCGTGGGCAGAGCAGGAGCCATACCAAGCTGTGATACAACCAGAAAGGATGCTTTCTATGGTGCATCTGTAAAAATTGTGGGAGTTCTATTGGACATGCCAAATTTCCTTAGCCTCCTGAGAAAGTAAAGGCGTTGGCGGGCTTTCTTAACTATCATTATAGTTAAGGAAGCCACCTGGAGGGACCACGATATGTTGTTAGTGATCTGGACACCAAGAAACTTGAAGCACTGGACCATTTCCACTTCATCCCTGTTGATAGAGACAGAGACATATCCTCCACTGCACTTGGTGAAGCTAATGACTATTCTATTGCAGGATAGATTGGAGAAGGATTAACATTGATAGGGATCTGAGATAAGTCTCATTCATCTTCTTCAGGGAGGGTCTCATGGTTCAGAAGCTGCAGATTTGAAGCCTTCTTACTGGGAAACTGAACGTTCTACATTGCTGTAGAGAACTGCAGCTCATGCAACAGGGTCCTCACCAAGCACTCCATTGAGTTCTCTGGGGAAGAGTCCTGATTAAAGGCAAGCTGAGAAGGCTGGCCATGAATGCAACACCACAGGGACGATGGGAGGGAGTGACCAGACTGCCCGCTGGTTGGGGGAAGGTGAGGGAGGTGGGGGGGGCTGTTGTCAGGTAGGATTAAGATGGGGACTCAGGGTGCTCTGTGAGAGAGAAGGTGATAGGATAGTCCACTGGGGAGACAGAGTGTTCAGTGGAGGGAGAGATTAGTTAGTGGGGGAGGGCTGGGACAGGGAAAGCAGTGGGGAGTCAGGGTGATCAGTGTGTAGGAACAGAATGGTCAATCGATGGTCAATTGCGGGCAGGAGGGTCAGTTGGGGGCAGATGGTAAAAAATTCTGATTTGATTTATTATTGTCACATGTATTCAGTGAAAAGTATTGGTTCTTGCGCGCTATATAAAACATACCATTCATAGAGAAGGAAAGGAGAGAGTGCAGAATGTAGTGTCGTAGAGAATGTAGTCATAGCTAGAGTATACAGAAAGATCAACTTAATACATGGTAGGTCTGTTCAAAAGTCCGACAGCAGCAGGGAGGGTGTTCTTGAGTTGGTCGGTACGTGACCTCAGACTTTGTATCTTTTTCCCGAAGGAAGAAGGTGGAAGAGAGAATGTCAGGGCTGCGTGGGGTCCTTAATTATGCTGGCTGCTTTGCCAGGGCAGGAAGTGTAAACAGTGTCAATGGATGAATCTGTTAGCAGCAGGGCAGTTGTGGTGGTAGGGGGCACCAGGTTGGATAGTTGGGGGCAGGAGGATCAGTGGGGGAAGATCCTTTTTATCATCCGTTCAGGGGATGTGGGCATCAATGGCAAGACCTGCATTTATTGCCCATCCCTAATTGCCTTGGAGAAGGTGGCGGTGAACTGCCGTCTTGAACCACTGCAGACCATGCGGTGCAGATAAACCACAGTGCATTTAGGGAGGATTTTAACTCCACAACAGCGAAGGAGCGCTGCCATATTTTCTAGTCAGTATGGTGAGTGTTTTGGAGGGGAACTTCCAGGTGATGGTGTTCACATGTATCTGCTGCTCTTGTCCTTCTAGTGTTCATGGGTTTAGAAGGTGGGAGTAAGGGTAGTAAGAAGAGGGTAGTAAGGGCGTGGAATGCCCTGGCTGCAGCAGTTGTGGACTCGCCAACTTTAAGGGCGTTCAAATGGTCAGTGGATAGGCATATAGAACATAGAACATTACAGTGCAGAACAGGCCCTTCGGCCCACGATGTTGCGGCGACCAGTTACATTGGATAACATTGGAATAGTTTAGGTTAGAGGGTCATTAGATTGGTTCCACTCGTTGGCGCAACATCGAGGGCTGAAGGGCCTGTACTGCATGTAATGTTCTATGTTCTATTAAGGTGCTGCCTAAGGAGTCTTGGTCAGTTCCTGCACGCATCTTGTATAGTACACCCTGCTGCATGGGGAATGTTCCACCTTGTTGGGGCGAAAAACTGCAGCAGGCGACGGTGCAGAGGGACCTCAGGGTCCTTGTGCATGAGTCGCAAAAACCCAGCTTGCAGGTGCAGCAGGTGGTCAGGAAGGCTAATGGGATGCTGGCCTTCATAGCGAGGGGGATTGAATATAAAAGTAGGGAGGTCTTGCTGCAGCTGTATAGGGCACTGGTGAGGCCGTAGCTGGAATACTGTGTGCAGTTTTGGTTGCCGCACTTACACAAGGATATTTTGGCCTTGGAGGCAGTGCAGAGGAGGTTTACTAGGCTGATACCGGAGATGAGGGGGTTGAACTATGAGGAGAGGCTGAATAAACTAGGTTTGTACTCGTTAGAGTTTAGAAGAATGAGGGGAGATCTCATTGAGACGTATAAGATGTTGAATGGGATGGATAGGATAGAGGTGGAGAGACTCTTCCTGCTCAGAAAGGACAGTAGGACTAGAGGGCACAGCCTCAAGATAAAGGGGGGGCGGTTTAGAACGGAGTTGAGGAGGAACTTCTTCACTCAAAGGGTGGTGAATCTCTGGAATTCTCTGCCCGTTGAAGTGGTGGAGGCTGCCTCATTAAATAAATTTAAGACGCGGGTTGATAGGTTTTTGATGAGAGAGGGGATTAAGGGTTATGGGGAGAGGGCGGGAATGTGGAACTGAGACACGACAGATCAGCCATGATCTTATTGAATGGCGGGGCAGGCTCAAAGGGCTAGATGGCCTACTCCTGCTCCTATTTCTTATGTTCTTATGCCAGTGTTGTAGCTGTACTGGATATGCAGGGTGCAAGTGTGTTGGTGTTAGAAGGACTGAATGTTTGAGGGAGGGATAGCAATTAAGTGGGCTGCTTTATCCTGGATGGTATCAAGCTTCTTGAGTGTTGTTGGAGCTGCACCCATGCATTCCTGACTTGTGCCTTGTAGATGGTGATCAGGCTTTGGGAAGTCAGGATGTGAGTTACTCACCACAGGATTCCCAGCCTCTTGTAGCCATAGTATTTATATGGTTAGTCCAGTTGAGTTTCTGGTCAATGATAACCCCCAGGATGTTGACAGTGGGGAATTCAGTGATGGTAATGCCATTGAATGTCAAAGGGTGATGGTTAGATCCTATCTTGTTGCTGATGGTCACTGCCTGGCATTTGTGTGGCACGAATGTTTCTTGCCACTTGTCAGCCCAAGCCTCGATATCGTCCAGAACTTATTGCATTTACACATGGACTGCTTCAGTATCTGGGGAGTTGCGAATAGTGTTAAACGTTGTGCAATCATTGGCAAACATCCCCATGTCTGACCTTATGAAGGAGGGAAGGTCATTGATGAAGCAGCTGAAGATGGTTGGGCCTCAGACACTAATCATGACGAACTTGTGCAGAGATGTCCTGGAGCTGAGATGACTGACCCTCCACAACCACAACCATCTTCCTATGTACCAGGTATGATCTAACCAATGGAGGGTTTTCCCTCTGATTCCAGTTGCGCTAGGGCTCCTTGATGCCACACTCAGTTGACTGCTGCCTCGATGTCAAGGGCTATCACTCTTACCTTACCTCTAGAGTTCAGCTCTTTTGTCAATGTTTGAACCAAGATGTCAGGATCTGAGTGACCCTGGCAAGACCCAAACCTGCGTCACTGAGCAGGTTATACTGAGCAGGTACTGCCTGATAGTGCTGTTGATGACCCCTTACATCACTTTACTAATGATCAATAGTCGACTGATTGGGCAGTAATTGGCTGGGTTGGATTGTCCTGCTTTCTGTATAAAGGACACATTGTTGGGTAGATACCACTGTTGTCACTGTACTGGATGTGCAAGGTGCTATATAAATGCAAGTCTTCTTTTCACAGCTGCAGAAAATGTGAGGGAGACGGTAGCAGCCTCCTTCTCTCCCAGGCAACAACTCACAGCTGAGGTTACACCAAATGTGCTGTGGTTGGAAATTGGGAGCTGCTGTGTCTTTATCCCTCATTATCATATATGCAAATGAGAGCACTGAGGATTTAATACTTTGGTATGGAGTTGCCGGCGTTGGACTGTGTTGGGCGCAGTAAGTAGTCTCACAACACCAGGTTAAAGTCCAACAGGTTTATTTGATAGCATGAGCTTTCGGACCATTGCCCCTTCATCAGGTGAGTGAAGAGTTCTGTTCACAAACAGAGCATTTATCGGCACAAACTCAATTACAAGATAATGGTTAGATTGTCAGTCTTTACAGGTAATCAAGTCTTCAGAGGTACAGACAATCTCAGTGGAGAGAGGTTTAAGCACAGGTTAAAGAGATGTGAATTGTCTCCAGGCAGGACAGTTACTGAGATGTTGCAACCCAGGCAAGTGTGCAAGTTACAGATAGTATAACATTAACCCAAGATCCCGGTTGAGTCCGTCCTCATGCATGCGGAACTTGGCTATCAGCTTCTGTTTTGAACAAGACCTGTTCACCGCACAAGACCTTCAACTGATGCTGTACACTAGATACACTGATGACATTTTCTTCCTTTGGACTCATGGTGAACAATCACTGAAACAACTATATGATGATATCAACAAGTTCCATCCCATCATCAGTCTTAGCATAGACTACTCTCCGGAATCGGTTGCATTCTTGGACACACGCACCTCCATTAAAGGACAGTCACCTCAGCACTTCACTATATCGCAAGTCCACGGATAACTTTACGATGCTCCACTTCTCCAGCTGGGGATGGCCTTGGCAAGATGTTCGTCTTCATCGATGACATGTTGAAGGCTCCGGAGAAGATGTCACAGCTTTTCCGCTCCGGGGAAGTATTGGACGACAAAGAGTAACCTCATGATGCTCCGCTCCTCCAGCTTCCATCCTAAACACGATAAAGAAGCCGTATACACAGGATCTGCTCAGGTGAGGAAGATCGCAACAGACACCTCCAGACGCTGAAAGACGCCCTCATAAGAACAGGATATGGTGCTCAGTTCATCAATCGACAGTTCCGATGCGCCACAACGAAAAACTGCACCGACCTCCTCAGAAGACAAACACGGGACACAGTGGACAGAGTACCCTTCATCATCCAGTACTTCCCCAGAGCGGAGAAGCTACGACATCTTCTCCGGTACCTTCAACATGTCATCAATGAAGATGAACATCTCGCCACACCCCCACTTCTTGCCTTCAAACAACCAGACAACCTCAAACAGACCATTGTCCGCAGCAAACTACCCAGCCTTCAGGAGAACAATGACCACACAATTCTGCCACAGCAACCTTTGTAAGACGTGCTGGATCATCGACACAGATGCCATCATCTCACATGAGAACACCATCCACCAGGTACATGGTACGTACTCTTGCAACTTGGCCAATGTTGTCTACCTGATACGCTGCAGGAAAGGATGTCCCAAGGCATGGTACATTGGCGAGACCATGCAGACGCTACAACAATGGAAGAATGGACATCACTCAACAATCACCAGGCAGGAGTGTTCCCTTCCAGCCGAGGAGCACTTCAACAGTCACAGGCATTCGGCCTCTGATCTTCGGGTAAGCGTTCTCCAAGGCGGCCTTCACAACACACGACAGCGCAGAGTCGCTGAGCAGAAACTGATAGCCAAGTTCCACACACATGAGGATGGCCTCAACCGGGATCTTGGGTTCATGTCACACTATCTCACCAGGGCTTGCAAAATCTCACTAACTGTCCTGGCTGGAGACATCTCTTTAACCTGTGCTTAACCCTCTCTCTCCATTCACATTGTCTGTACCTGTAAACACTTGATTACCTGTTAAGAGTTGCATTCCAACCAACCATCCAATCTTGTAATTGAATTTGTGTCTATATATGCCCTGTTTGTGAACAGAACTCTTCACCCACCTGATGAAGGGGCAATACTCCAAAAGCTCGTGATACCAAATAAACCTGTTGGACTTTAACCTGTGAGACTTGTGACATCTTACTGTCAATAATCTGGGGAAGAGCTGGAAATGGGAAGGGATTTGGTGATGACTCATTGTTAGATTAGGAATCTGTTCCCATCCCAGTTTTCCACAGCAGCTCCAGCTATTGTCTCACTGTGACAAACAAACAAGCTGGTAAATCCCACAGACGGCTAACCAATTGCTGTCCATGGCACCTCTGGACTGATTGCCTGTTGGATAATTCCCCGTTGCCTCAGGATCACTGCGGGGAGGGGAAGCGGCATGGGGGCGGGGTTCTGAACCACAGTGCCCTCATTTGCTTCTGCTGCTCTGCCTGACTGTCTGGCCCTTAAATTCCAGCTCTATCTGTCCAGCCCTGCCTCTTCCTGACCTGCCTTGGCCACTCTGGCCCTTTTTGACCTTTGTTGCCTTTTCCTGGCTCTACCTTTCCCATGCATGGTTCTGTTTTGATGGGGACTGGAGTAAACACAGTAAGAAGTCTCACAACACCAGGTTAAAGTCCAACAGGTTTATTTGGTAGCAAAAGTCACTAGCTTTTGAGCGCTGTCTCTTCGTCAGGTGAGTGGGAGTTCTATTCACAAACAGGACATATAAAGACACAAACTCATTTCACAAAATAATGGTTGGAATGACAGTCTTTACAGGTAATCAAGTCTTAAAGGTACAGAAAATGTGAGTGGAGAGAGCATTAAGCAGAGGTTAATGAGATGTGTATTGTCTCCAGACAGGACAGTTAGTGAGATTTTGCAAGTTCAGGCAAGTTATGGGGGTTACAGATAGTGTGACATGAACCCAATATCTCGGTTGAGGCCGTCCTCATGTGTGCAGAACTTCAAAGAAGTTCTGTATCAAAGAAAGTGTTCATTCTATAAGTCAACTGATCTTTCTCTACTAGCTATGACTGTAACATTATATTCTGCTTCTCTTCTCTCCTATCTACTCTATGAACAGTATGCTCTGTCTGTATAGTGCGCGAGAAACAACACCTTTCACTGTATCTCAATACATGTGGCTGTTAATCTCTGCTCAGTGACTCTGCGCTGTCGTGTGTCGTGAAGGCTTGGTTCTGTTTTCCCCAACACTGGCCCTGTCCAATGATGCCTGGTCCTGTCTGACTCACCAACCTAGTCTGTCCTTGTTTAGTCCTACCTGACCTGGTTTAGCCCTGGAGGAACTGGTTTGTACCAGACTGAGCCGGTTTGGACCCGGTTGGCCTGCTTGACCTGTTTTCCAGTCGGAGTGGGGAGTCAGCGGCAGTGAACAGATTGAATTGTACATACAGTGCCCTCTGTTGATCAGTGACCCTGAGTGCAGAATTAGTTCTCCAGTTCTGTCTCCATCAGTGCATGAAGTGACCATTCTTCCTCAGACAGCAAAGATGAGGTGCACTGATGGGCTATTCAACCAAGACTTTTGATTTGATTTATTATTGTCACATGTATTGGGATACAGTGAAAAGTATTGTTTCTTGTGCACTATACAGACAAAGCATAATGTTCATAGAGAAGGAAACGGGAGAGTGCAGAATGCAGTGTTACAGTCATAGCTAGGGTGTAGAGAAAGATCAACTTAGTGCAAGTTAAGTCCATTCAAAAGTCTGACAGCAGCAGGAAAGAAGCTGTTCTTGAGTCGGTTGGTACATGACCTCAGACTTTTGTATGTTTTTCCTGATGGAAGAAGGTGGAAGAGAGAATATGCGGGGTGGGTGGGGTCCTTAATTATGCTGGCTGCTTTGCCGAGGCAGTGGGAAATGTAGACAGAGTCAGTGGATGGGAGGCTGGTTTGTGTGATGGATTGGGCTACATTCATGGCCTTTTGTAGCTCCTTGCGGTCTTGGGCAGAACAGGAGCCCAGACCAAGCTGTGATACAACCAGAAAGAATGCTTTCTATGGTGCATCTGTAAAAGTTGGTGAGAGTCATGGTGGACATGCCAAATTTCCTTAGTCTTCTGAGAAAGTAGAGGCTTTGGTGGGTTTTCTTAACTATAGTGTCGTCATGGGGGGGGGGGGCAGGAAACCAGGACAGGCTGTTGGTGATCTGGACACTTAAAAACTTGAAGCTCTCAACCCTTTCTACTTTGTTCCCGTTGGTGTAGACAGGGGCATGTCAGACAGAATCACAGCCAGCCCAATCCTGTCTTCACCTGAAATCTGGTTATTGAGGTGGATGTTTCCAATCTTGGCACAAACTCGTCTCCTTTGATTAGTAAAATGCTGGCAACAAGAGGCTGGGGGCAGCCTACTTTTTACCTGCTTCCCAAGTCCTCAAACAGGACTGCCCACTGGATGAGTCTGATCCCGCCCCACTGAACTCAATTCTTCCTATCGCAACTCCATCCTCATTCCCCTTGTCCCGTCTCTGCCATCTACACTCTTGATTCCCCTGATGCCCTACATCACATCAACAAGTTTCAGTTTCCTGGATCTAATTTTCGCCTCTCCATCGTGGATGTCCAATCCCTCTACACCTCCATCCCCAACAGAAGGATCTGAGGGAGCTTTACTTCTTCCTGGAAGCTGAGGCCTGAACAATCTTCGTTCCCCCACCTGGCCCATTTCATCACTCAACAATTTCGCCTTTAACTTGTTTCACTTTCGACAAATAAAAGATGTGACCATGAGCACAACTCTTGCTGTGTGACGTCGATAACTATATCAAGGCTGCTTCAGACTCTTGTCTGGACCTGCAAATTTTATCGATGTTGTGTCCGATTTCCACTCTCTCTCAGCTTCAGCTGATCTCTGTCCAACATGTATCCGCCCTTTCTCAACTGCACTGTCTCCATTTTTGACAATATACTCACCATCAACATTCATTACAAACCCGCAGACCTTCCCTCACGAACATCCCACAGACATTCCCACAGGAACATCCCACAGACATTCCCACAGGAACATCCCACAGACATTCCCACAGGCACATCCCGCAGCACCTTCCCCACAACACCTTCCCTTGGCACCTTCCCCCGGCGCATTCCCACGGCGCCTTCCCCCGGCACCTTCCCCCGGCACCTTCCCCCGGCACCTTCCCCCGGCACCTTCCCCCGGCACCTTCCCCCGGCGCATTCCCACGGTGCCTTCCCCCGGCACCTTCCCCCGGCGCATTCCCACGGCGCCTTCCCCCGGCACCTTCCCCACAACACCTTCCCCCGGCACCTTCCCCCGGCACCTTCCCCCGGCGCATTCCCACAGTGCCTTCCCCTGGCACCTTCCCCACAACACCTTCCCCCGGCACCTTCCCCCGGCACCTTCCCCCGGCACCTTCCCCCGGCGCATTCCCACGGCGCCTTCCCCCGGCACCTTCCCCCGGCACCTTCCCCCGGCGCATTCCCACGGTGCCTTCCCCCGGCACCTTCCCCACAACACCTTCCCCCGGCACCTTCCCCCGGCGCATTCCCCCGGCAACTTCCCCCGGCGCATTCCCACGGTTCCTTCCCCCGGCACCTTCCCCCGGCACCTTCCCCCGGCACCTTCCCCCGGCACCTTTCCCCGGCGCATTCCCACGGTGTCTTCCCCCGGCACCTTCCCGCGGCACCTTCCCCCGGCACCTTCCCCCGGCACCTTCCCCCGGCACCTTCCCCCGGCGCCTTCCCCCGGCGCATTCCCACGGTGCCTTCCACCGGCACCTTCCCCCGGCACATTCCCACGGTGCCTTCCCCCGGCACCTTCCCCCGGCGCATTCCCACGGCGCCTTCCCCCGGCACCTTCCCCACAACACCTTCCCCCGGCACCTTCCCCCGGCACCTTCCCCCGGCGCATTCCCACGGTGCCTTCCCCCGGCACCTTCCCCACAACACCTTCCCCCGGCACCTTCCCCCGGCGCATTCCCCCGGCACCTTCCCCCGGCGCATTCCCACGGTGCCTTCCCCCGGCACCTTCCCCCGGCACCTTCCCCCGGCACCTTTCCCCGGCGCATTCCCACGGTGTCTTCCCCCGGCACCTTCCCCCGGCACCTTCCCCCGGCACCTTCCCCCGGCACCTTCCCCCGGCGCATTCCCACGGTGCCTTCCCCCGGCACCTTCCCCCGGCACCTTCCCACGGCGCCTTCCCGCAGCACCTTCCCCCGGCACCTTCCCCCGGCACCTTCCCCCGGCACCTTCCCCCGGCACCTTCCCCCGGCGCATTCCCACGGTGCCTTCCCCCGGCACCTTCACACGGCGCCTTCCCCCGGCACCTTCCCGCAGCACCTTCCCACAGGACCTTCCCACGACACCTTCCGCAGCACCTTCCTGCAGAACCTTCCCACAGGACCTTCCCCCGGCACCTTCCCGCGGCACCTTCCCCCGGCACCTTCCCCCGGCGCATTCCCACGGCGCCTTCCCCCGGCGCCTTCCCCACAACACCTTCCCCCCGGCGCCTTCCCCCGGCACCTTCCCCCGGCGCCTTCCCCCGGCACTTTCCCCCGGCACCTTCCCCCGGCGCCTTCCCCCGGCACCTTCCCGCGGCACCTTCCCCCGGCACCTTCCCCCGGCGCCTTCCCCCGGCACCTTCCCCCGGCGCCTTCCCCCGGCACCTTCCCGCGGCACCTTCCCCACAACACCTTCCCCCGGCGCCTTCCCCCGGCACCTTCCCCCGGCGCCTTCCCCCGGCGCCTTCCCCCGGCACCTTCCCGCGGCACCTTCCCCCGGCACCTTCCCCCGGCGCATTCCCACGGTGCCTTCCCCCGGCGCCTTCCCCCGGCACTTTCCCCCGCGCCTTCCCCCGGCGCATTCCCACGGTGCCTTCCCCCGGCGCCTTCCCCACAACACCTTCCCCCGGCACCTTCCTGCAGCACCTTCCCCCGGCACCTTCCTGCGGCGCATTCCCACGGTGCCTTCCCCCGGCACCTTCCCCACAACACCTTCCCCCGGCGCATTCCCACGGTGCCTTCCCCCGGCACCTTCCCCCGGCACCTTCCCCCGGCACCTTCCCGCGGCACCTTCCCCCGGCACCTTCCCGCGGCACCTTCCCCCGGCGCATTCCCACGGTGCCTTCCCCCGGCGCCTTCCCCCGGCACTTTCCCCCGGCACCTTCCCCCGGCGCATTCCCACGGTGCCTTCCCCCGGCGCCTTCCCCACAACACCTTCCCCCGGCACCTTCCTGCAGCACCTTCCCCCAGCACCTTCCCCCGGCGCATTCCCACGGTGCCTTCCCCCAGCACCTTCCCCACAACACCTTCCCGTGGCACCTTCCCCCGGCGCATTCCCACGGTGCCTTCCCCCGGCACCTTCCCCCGGCACCTTCCCACAGCACCTTCCCCCAGCACCTTCCTGCAGAACCTTCCCACGGCACCTTCCCCCGGCACCTTCCTGCAGCACCTTCCCGCAGCACCTTCCCCCAGCACCTTCCTGCAGTACATTCCTGCAGCACCTTCCCATGCAGTCGCTGAGGGTTGAGAGGCTCTGTCTTCACCTCCTGCTCCTCACTGTTAGGTGATGCAACATTTCTTTTCGATCACTTTCCCCTCCATCTTGACCAGTGTTGTTTTGTTTGTTCCCTTGGCTCACCCCAACACAATCCACCCCTCCCGACATGGCCCCTGTCCCGTAAGCACAATTTTGCTCCAATTGAGCACTGCCCTTTACTGTCCTAGGACCACATTCTGCTAGTTCCCCTTATTCCCCTATTAGCACACTTCAGTCCTTAATGGCACCATTAACAGCCACTTTGGTTTGTGTCCAAGACACCTTCATCGATTCCTGCTTCACTCCAACCATTTTTGTCCATCTATTCTGCCCCACCCTCGATATCCCCTCCCCTCGACAAGTAGATAAATCATTGCATCTCCAACTCTTCCCAGTTCTGTAGAAGGATCCTATTGACTGCACATGTTAAATATATTTCTCTCTCAATAGACGTTGCCAGACCTGAGTTCATCCTGCATTATATGTTTCTATTTATTTTTAAGGATTGATTCAAGTTTTGATATACTCTATCTCTGACTGGGGTACGGGTCCCACACACACTGACTCTCACTGGGGTACGGGTCCCACACACACTGACCCTCACTGGGGTACAGGTCCCACACATACTGACTCTCACTGGGGTAAGGGTCCCACACACACTGACTCTCACTGGGGTACAGGTCCCAATGTGGGTATGCCGGCGTTGGACTGGCGTAAACACAGTAAAAAGTCTGACAACACCAGGTTTTAGTCCAACCGATTTATATTAGAATAGTGATTTATATTATATTAGAATTAGTGAGAATATTATCAAATAAATCGGTTGGACTAAAACCTGGTGTTGTCAGACTTTTTACTGTGTACAGGTCCCACACACACTGACTCTCACTGGGGTATGGGTCCCACACACACTGACTCTCACTGGGGTACGGGTCCCACACACACTGACTCTCACTGGGGTACGGGTCCCACACGCACTGACTCTCACTGGGATACGGGTCCCACACACACTGACTCTCACTGGGATACGGGTCCCACACACACTGACTCTCACTGGGGTACGGGTCCCACACACACTGACTCTCACTGGGGTACGGGTCCCACACGCACTGACTCTCACTGGAGTACGGGTCCCACACACACTGACTCTCACTGGGATCCCACACATACTGAATCTCACTGGGGTCCCACACGCACTGAATCTCACTGGGGTACGGGTCCCACACACACTGACTCTCACTGGGGTACGGGTCCCACACACACTGACTCTCACTGGGGTACGGGTTCCACACACACTGACTCTCACTGGGGTACGGGTTCCACACACACTGACTCTCACTGAGGTACGGGTCCCACACACACTGACTCTCACTGGGGTACAGTTCCCACACACACTGACTCTCACTGGGGTACGGGTCCCACACACACTGACTCTCACTGGGGTACGGGTCCCACACACACTGACTCTCACTGGGGTACGGGTCCCACACACACTGACTCTCACTGGGGTATGGGTCCCACACACACTGACTCTCACTGGGGTACGGGTCCCACATACACTGACTCTCACTGGGGTAGGGGTCCCACACACACTGACTCTCACTGGGGTACGGGTCTCACACACACTGACTCTCACTGGGGTACGGGTCTCTCACACACTGACTCTCACTGGGGTACGGGTCCCACACACACTGACTCTCACTTGGGTACGGGTCCCACACACACTGACTCTCACTGGGGTACGGGTCCCACACACACTGACTCTCACTGGGGTACGGGTTCCACACACACTGACTCTCACTGGGGTACGGGTTCCACACACACTGACTCTCACTGGGGTACGGGTCCCACACACACTGACTCTCACTGGGGTACGGGTCCCACACACACTGACTCTCACTGGGGTACGGGTCCCACACACGCTGACTCTCACTGGGGTACGGGTTCCACACACACTGACTCTCACTGAGGTACGGGTCCCACACACACTGACTCTCACTGGGGTACAGTTCCCACACACACTGACTCTCACTGGGGTACGGGTCCCACACACACTGACTCTCACTGGGGTACGGGGTCCCACACACACACTGACTCTCACTGGGGTACGGGTCCCACACACACTGACTCTCACTGGGGTATGGGTCCCACACACACTGACTCTCACTGGGGTACGGGTCCCACATACACTGACTCTCACTGGGGCACGGGTTCCACACACACTGACTCTCACTGGGGTAAGGGCCACACACACACTGACTCTTACTGGGTACAGGTCTCACACACACTGACTCTCACTGGGGTAAGGGTCCCACACACACTGACTCTCACTGGGGTACGGGCCCCACACACACTGACTCTCACTGGGGTACGGGTTCTACAGACACTGACTCTCACTGGGGTACGGTTCCCACACACACTGACTTTCACTGGGGTACAGGTTCCACACACACTGACTCTCACTGGGGTACGAGTCCCACACACACTGACTCTCACTGGGGAAGGGTCCCACACACACTGACTCTCACTGGGGTACGGGCCCCACACACACTGCCTCTCACTGGGGTACGGGCCCCACACACACTGCCTCTCACTGAGGTATGGGTCCCACACACACTGACTCTCACTGGGGTAAGGGTCATAAGAACATAAGAACATAAGAAATAGGAGCAGGAGTAGGCCATCTAGCCCTTCGAGCCTGCCCCGCCATTCAATAAGATCATGGCTGATCTGTAGCTGCTCAGTTCCACTTTCCCGCCCTCTCCCCATAACCCTTAATCCTCTCTCTTATCAAAAACCCATCAACCCATCAATATAAAAATATTTAGCGAGGCAGCCTCCACCACTTCAACGGGCAGAGAATTCCAGAGATTCACCACCCTTTGAGTGAAAAAGTTCCTCCTCAATTCCGTTCTAAACCGCCCCCCCTTTTATCTTGAGGCTGTGCCCCCTAGTCCTACTGTCTTTTTTGAGCAGGAAGAGTCTTTCCACCTCTATCCATCCATCCCATTCATCATCTTATACGTCTCAATGAGATCTCCCCTCATTCTTCTACACTCTAACGAGTACGAGTTCATTCAGCCTCTCCTCATAGCTCAATCCCCTCAACTCTGGTATCAGCCTAGTAAACCTCCTCTGCACTCCCTCCAAGCCAAAATATCTTGCGCAGGTGTGGCGCCCAAAACTGCACACAGTACTCCAGCTGCGGCCTCACCAATGCCCTATACAGCTGCAGCAAGACCTCCCTACTTTTATATTCAATCCCCTTCGCTATGAAGGCCAGCATCCCATTCGCCTTCCTGACCACCTGCTGCACCTGCAAGCTGGGTTTTTGCGACTCATGCACAAGGACCCCGAGGTCCCTCTGCACCGTTGCCTGCTGCAGTTTTTCGCCCCGTAAGTAATAGTCCTTCCTACCATTCCTCCTACCAAAGTGGACAACCTCACACTTGCCAACATTAAATTCCATTTGCCATTTCCTGGCCCATTCGCCCAGCCTATCTAGATCCTTCTGTAGACTCTCCACACCCACCGCACAATTTGCCGTTCCCCCAATCTTGGTGTCATCAGCAAATTTCGACACCCTACACTCGGTTCCCTCCTCCAGATCATCTATAGAAATGGTAAAAAGCTGAGGCCCCAGCACCGACCCCTGGGGCACTCCACTAGTCACCATCCGCCAATCCGAATAGCACCCGTTGACCCCCACTCTCTGCCTCCTATTTGACAACCAATCCTCTATCCACGCTAACACCCTACCCCCAACTCCATGTCCCTCGACCTTCTGCAATAACCTCTTGTGAGGCACACTGACTCTCACTGGGGTATGGGTCCCACACACACTGACTGCCACTGGGGTACGGCTCCCACACACACTGACTCTCACTGGGGTATGGCTCCCACACACACTGACTCTCACTGGGGTATGGGTCCCACACACACTGACTCTCACTGAGGGGGGTCCCACACACACTGACTCTCACTGCGGTACGGGTCCCACACACGCTGACTCTCACTGGGGTACGGGTCCCACACGCACTGACTCTCACTGGGGTATGGGCCCCACACACACACTGACTCTCACTGGGGTATGGGTCCCACACGCACTGACTCTCACTGGGGTATGGGCCCCACACACACTGACTTTCACTGGGGTACGGGTCCCACACGCACTGACTCTCACTGGGGTATGGGCCCCACACACACTGACTCTCACTGGGGTACCGGCCCCACACACACTGACTCTCACTGGGGTACGGGTCATAAGAACATAAGAACATAAGAAATAGGAGCAGGAGTAGGCCATCTGGCCCTTCTAGCCTGCCCCGCCATTCAATAAGATCATTGCTGATCTGTCGTGGCTCAGTTCCACATTCTGGCCCTTTCCCCATAACCCTTAATCCCCTCTCTTATCAAAAACCCATCAACCCGCTTCTTGAAAATACTTAGGGAGGCAGCCTCCACCACTTCAACGGGTAGAGAATTCCAGAGATTCACCACCCTTTGAGTGAAGAAGTTCCTCCTCAACTCCGTTCTAAAACGCCCCCCCCTTTATCTTGAGGCTGTGCCCCCTAGTCCTACTGTCTTTTTTGAGCGGGAAGAGTCTCTCCACCTCTATCCTATCCATCCCATTCATCATCTTATACGTCTCAATGAGATCTCACCTCATTCTTCTAAACGAGTACAAGCCTAGTTTATTCAGCCTCTCCTCATAGCTCAACCCCCTCAACCCCCGTATCAGCCTAGTAAACCTCCTCTGCACTCCTTCCAAGGCCAAAATATCTTTGCGCAGGTGCGGCGCCCAAAACTGCACACAGTACTCCAGCTGCGGCCTCACTAATGCCCTATACAGCTGCAGCAAGACCTCCCTACTTTTATATTCAATTCCCTTCACTATGAAGGCCAGCATCCCATTCGCCTTCCTGGCCACCTGCTGCACCTGCAAGCTGGGTTTTTGCGACTCATGCACAAGGACCCCGATGTCCCTCTGCATCGTCGCCTGCTGCAGTTTTTCGCCCCGTAAGTAATAGTCCTTCCTACCATTCTTCCTTCCAAAGTGGACCACCTCACACTTGCCAACATTAAATTCCATTTGCCATTTCCTGGCCCATTCGCCCAGCCTATCTAGATCCTTCTGCAGACTCTCCACAGCCTCCGCACAATTTGCCATTCCCCCAATCTTGGTGTCATCCGCAAATTTCGACACCCTACACTCGGTTCCCTCCTCCAGATCATCTATAGAAATGGTAAAAAGCTGAGGCCCCAGCACCGACCCCTGGGGCACTCCACTAGTCACCATCCGCCAATCCGAATAGCACCCGTTGACTCCCACTCTCTGCCTCCTATTTGACAACCAATCCTCTATCCACGCTAACACCCTACCCCCCAACTCCATGTCCCTCGACCGTCTGCAATAACCTCTTGTGAGGCACACTGACTCTCACTGGGGTACGGGTCCCACACACACTGACTCTCACTGGGGTACGGGTCCCACACACACTGACTCTCACTGGGGTACGGGTCCCACACACACTGACTCTCACTGGGGTACGGGTCCCACACACACTGACTCTCACTGGGGTACGGGTCCCACACATGCTGACTCTCACTGGGGTACGGGTCCCACACACATTGACTGACATGATTGACATGAGGGTCGGGGCCAATGTGTGATTGACAGGAGGGGCGGGGTCAGTGTGTGATTTACAGGTGGGAGAGGGTCAATGTGTGATTACAGGAGGGACGGGGTCAGTGTGAGATTGACAGGAGGGACGGGGTCAGTGTGTGATTGACAGGAGGGACGGGGTCAGTGTGAGATTGACAGGAGGGACGGGGTCAGTGTGTGATTGACAGGAGGGACGGGGTCAGTGTGTGATTGACAGGAGGGACGGGGTCAGTGTGTGATTGACAGGAGGGACAGGGTCAGTGTGTGATTGACAGGAGGGGCGGGGTCAGTGTGTGATTGACAGGAGGGACGGGGTCAGTGTGTGATTGACAGGAGGGACAGGGTCAGTGTGTGATTGACAGGAGGGACGGGGTCAGTGTGTGATTGACAGGAGGGACGGGGTCAGTGTGTGATTGACAGGAGGGACGGGGTCAGTGTGTGATTGACAGGAGGGACGGGGTCAGTGTGTGATTGACAGGAGGGACGGGGTCAGTGTGTGATTGACAGGAGGGGCGGGGTCAGTGTGTGATTGACAGGAGGGATGGGGTCAGTGTGTGATTGACAGGAGGGACGGGGTCAGTGTGTGATTGACAGGAGGGACAGGGTCAGTGTGTGATTGACAGGAGGGACGGGGTCAGTGTGTGATTGACAGGAGGGACGGGGTCAGTGTGTGATTGACAGGAGGGACGGGGTCAGTGTGTGATTGACAGGTGGGGCGGGGTCAGTGTGTGATTGACAGGAGGGACGGGGTCAGTGTGTGATTGACAGGAGGGACAGGGTCAGTGTGTGATTGACAGGTGGGGCGGGGTCAGTGTGTGATTGACAGGAGGGACGGGGTCAGTGTGTGATTGACAGGAGGGACAGGGTCAGTGTGTGATTGACAGGAGGGACGGGGTCAGTGTGTGATTGACAGGAGGGACGGGGTCAGTGTGTGATTGACAGGAGGGACAAGGTCAGTGTGTGATTGACAGGAGGGGCGGTGTCAGTGTGTGATTGACAGGAGGGGCAGGGTCAGTGTGTGATTGACAGGAGGGGCAGGGTCAGTGTGTGATTGACAGGAGGGACAAGGTCAGTGTGTGATTGACAGGAGGGACAGGGTCAGTGTGTGATTGATACAGGGGCGGGTCAGTGTTTAATTGACAAAAGAGGCGCGTCGGTGTGTGATTGACAGGTGGGACGAGGTCAGTGTGAGATTGACATGAGGGATGGGGCAAATGTGTGACAGGAGGGATGGGGAGAGTGTGATTGACAGGAGGGGCGGGATCAGCATGTGATTGACAGGAGGGGCGGGGTCAGTGTGGTCGACAGAAGGGGTGGGTCAGAGTTATTGACGGGAGGGCGGGTCAGTGTGTGATTGACAGAAGGGGCGGGCGGGGTCAGTGTGATTGACAGAAGGGGCGGGTCAGAGTTATTGACGGGAGGGTGGGGTTCAGTGTGTGATTGACAGGAGCTGCGGCGTCAGTGTGTGATTGACAGAAGGGGCGGGGTCAGTGTGATTGACAGAAGGGGCGGGTCAGAGTTATTGACGGGAGGGAGGGGTCAGTGTGTGATTGACAGGAGGAGCGGGTCAGTGTGTGATTGTCAGAAGGGGCGGGGTCAGCGTGTGATTGTCAGAAGGGGCGGGGTCAGCGTGTGATGACAGAAGGGGCGGGGCCAGTGTGTGATTGACTGAAGGGGCGGGGTCAGTGTGTGATTGACAGGAGGGACAAGGTCAGTGTGTGATTGACAGGAGGGGCGGGGTGAGTGGGTGAAGAGGAGAGAGCAATGGAAAGGTAGTGGACGGAAGGAGCTATTTCAGGCCATTGGTGATGGTTGAAGGAGACATCTTTCCATCAATCAACTTAAATCTGGCCTCCCCTCATCATTTTATACCTCAGGCAGCCCTCAGCCTCCTCTATCTGAGGAAAACAACTCTAATACTCCCTCAAACTGCCCTTTTCCAGCCCTGGGAAGCTCCCCTGAACTCACTGTCTTTCTCTCTGTCCTGTGAGGATTCCAGACGGGTACACAGAGCATCCAGCCTCAGCGGCATTTTATACAATTCCAGTCTTTCACATCAAACTGACTGAGAACTAAGGATGACTAACAGTCAGGGGCGGGGCTCAGGGCCGGTGATTGACCGTTGGGGGCGGGGCTCAGGCCGGGTAATTGACAGTTGGGGGCGGGGCACATGCCGGTGATTGACAGTCGGGGGCAGGGCTCAGGACGGTGATTGTCGGAGGCGGGGCTCATGTCGTTGATTGATAGTTGGGCGGGGCTCAGGCCGGGTAATTGACAGTTGGGGGCGGGGCTTAGGCCAGGTGAGTGACAGTTGGGTCGGGACTCAGGCCGGTGATTGACAGGTGGGGAGGCTGCTCAAGGTTGGTGATTGACAGTTAGAGAGGGGCTCGTGCCGGTGATTGACAGCTGGTGCGGGGATCAGGATGGTGATTGACAGGCGGAGCGGGGCTTTGGTTGGTGATGACAGGCGGAGCGGGGCTCGGTCCGGTGATTGACAGTTGGGGCGGAGCTTAGTTGGTGATTGGCAGTTGGGGTGGGGCTCAGGGCGGGTGATTGACAGTTAGGGCGTAGCTTGACCGGTGATTGGCAGTTGGGGCGGGGCTCATGCCGGTGATACACAGTGAGCACGTGA